>JBBMKF010353052.1:0-14781 GCA_037834155.1 Curcuma caesia
GCTTTCCGTCCGATTTGGAGGAGATTGATTTTGGCCAAAAATTCATCCGCGGACGGATGAAATTTCCTTTCCTTCCTGAAAATTTTGAGAGGTAAACGAAGGATGCATGCATGCAAGGGAAATCTTTCCGCAGTTTCTCTTTCCGCACCTCCAAGTAAACTGGGCCTTAATGAACCTTCTCTCACTTCATTCAAACAAAGTATTAGTGGAAAACTTGAGCTAGGCGACCATGGGTCAAAATATCGATGGGCTGAAAAAGTTCATGAGTTTACTTTCACAATTAGAGGATTGATTTGATATTGAAATAGTTTTACAAGGATGTCGACGATTGTGAAGGTTGACAACTGACGTTTTATCCTGATACTTCAAGAATTTATCTTTGAGAATCGGTTGGAATCTTTTGTCAGGCAGGCTGATCGTCTCCGAGATTAGTTGGGTCGTAACAACTATTAAAAAAAAGTATAACAAATTTTTGCCACTAGGGCTATGATGTAACGATAAACGTTTCCGGCTACCACACACTATAAAGTTATTATCAATTTGTTAACGAAAATAGTTACTCTAAAGAAAGTATTTTATTTATTTAGGAGCTTCTATTAAAGCTATAGATAAAGCCAACATTTGAAGCTAAATATAGACTCTTCTCTTCTACAAAAAGGTGGAATACGCCACTTTAACGGTCCCATACGATCGGTCCCATGACCCTTTGTAAGGAGGTAAATCAAGAAACTGTAATTAATCACGATGCAGGAAAAAACCATTAAAATATAGACTCTAACTATCGCTCAAGGAAGGTAAATAAACCATTAAAATAAAATTCCTTCTTAAATCACATTTAAATAAAATAATAAAATTTAAGTGTTTAAATACGCTCATTTGAAGCTGAATTAAAAAAGAAAAAAAGGAAAAAAAACAGTTTGGGCCGAATAAAATCCAGCCCGCGAAGACGACTGAGTAAAGCCTTCGGCCCAATCCAACATCTCTTAAAAGAAGAGGATTACCCTCACACGTCGAGTCGTTGCCACTCTCCCAGAGAAGCGACCCAGGAGATTGGGGGCGGCGCCATGACCTTGGACGACGAGAAGTCGGTGTACGTCGGTGGCCTCCCTTACGAATGTACTCAGGAGGACCTTCGTCGTGCCTTCGACCTTTACGGCGCCATCGTCGACGTCAAAGTCTGTCTTCTTGCCTCTTTTTTTTTTTTTTATATATTATTCTTTGGTTAATTCGATTGGAGTGTGGGTGATGGCTCGGAATTTTAGGGTTGAATTAACTGTGAGATCCACTTAATTAGCATCTAGAATCATATGTAGAGCTGAAAATAAGAAGGAGAAGTTGGTGGTAGCAAATACGAGTGAGGAATTATTCGATGTGTGAAGTAAGCGATCCCTATACCGTTTCATCAGGGTGAAGTGTTGTGTTGCTAATGCGAGATTGATTCAAGAACCAATCTTATTTACACGTCTGGGTCTATTGCTGGGATGTAACTACGGATTAGTAGATTCAATTATTGCGAACTAACTATAGATTCTAGACTGTCTTTTTAGGAAAATTTTGTTCAAAAACTAAGATTTCCAGTTTCCTGGTTCTTTTCTGGACATAGTAATCCCTAATGTCATTCTGCTTACAGCAAGCTTATGTAACCAAAAATTGAAATTTATTCAAGGATGTAATTTTCTGACTCCTGCGTACACATACACAATCTCTAGCAAAGTGAGTGATACTTTGTGGTCTGCGATAATGCAAATGGTATCATGAAAATGAGTTTAGGTCTTTTAACTGGTTCGTTGGTAATATTGTTGTTTGGAAGATATGCATACAGTTCTTAAGTTATAAAACAGCCATAGGTATATCATCAATGAAACTGTCTGTGTCTCCGATCTCATCACCGAACACAGACATTTAATTCTAACAGTGCAAGCGTTAACAGCTTTCTACCAGCAACATTTACATATCTGCTATGGATATTACCTACCTCATTGGTATGTCAATGGAAAAATTTGCAGCATGTACATATCTTCTGCATCGACACCTATTAGTTCAACTTTGTATTTTGGGACCTTTACTTTGCAATGTGTCATCCTGTAGTTTGTACATATCTGCTGCTATTTGTTTGTTGCAGGAAACAGATTTCACTGTCTTGTGGGAAATTTGGCAGCCATGTTGATTTGATCCTCTATTCCTTCCTCCTTTTCTCTTATACCACACAACACAAAGGATTTGATGATGACATTCTATCATTTACTTAGAATTTTCAGTATATGGTTATCCGTAAGAGTGACGTGGTTGTTCAAAAAACCTTACCTACAGGTCTACACCACCTTTGGTTCGAGAGTTTGCTTTGCTTTGAATTTTAGGTCTTTGCTGCAAGCTCATGTTCTCTTTCTGGATCCTACTTAATTTATAGGCATTTTTTCCCTGAAACTCAACCTTACCCAGACCATAATTTTACACAAGTTTTACCTGAAACTGATAATGAGTTAACTTAATATTGTTGGATAAGTTTTTCCCTCCAAATCTGGTTAGTATGGGAAAGTAATCTTTTTCATATCACATTTGACTAGTAAACTACCACAACTACATGGATAAAGTCAAATAGCAATTCATACCAGATCCAATCTATGATTACCAATGAGATTTATGGTTATATATAAAAGTTCTTGTATGTTTAAAGTCTTCAATTTCATCATAAATTTTCCCCCGAAGCTCTTTAGTACAATATTTAAGCATCAATGAACTATTTGAATGTATCTAATGGATATTTTATTCGATGTGATTATACAATTGCAGATAATCAATGATCGACAAGTTGGAGGAAAATGTTATGGGTTTGTTACATTTAGAAACCCTAGGTCGGCTGTTGATGCTATTGTGGACATGAATGGCAGGGTATGTGTCCTTTTTCTTTTCAAATTATTAATGAATTTATTTTCCCCCCACATATCCGTAGTTTGTTTCTATGCACTTGGGAGTAATTGTTGTTTGTTGTCAAAATGTAACTAGAAAATTGGAGGAAGAGTTGTAAGAGTAAATGAAGTTCACACAAGAGGTGGACGGCCAAATTTTCATCGAGAAAATTTCCATCGAGATGCAGATGATGATTGGGATAGGGGTAGGGAAAGGGAAAGAGAAAGGGATCATTTACACGACAGAAATCATTTTCTAGATAGAAATTCTGAGCGATCTCAAGATAATAACAGGGATAGAGATAGAGAATCAGATTTTGAGCGTGGGCGTGACTTCATTCGAGCAAGAGAGCGTCTTGTGGATCAAGAGCGAGATCGAGAGGATGAGGATCATGAGCGTCGAGGAGACCGTGATAGAGATTGGGAAAGGGATCATAATATGGATTGGGACCGTGATAGAGACTTGGACAAACCTAAAGATCTTGATGAAGGCAAGCTAATGGATAAGGAGCAACAATCAAGACAAAGACACAGGTATTCTATGACACTATCTTGTTCATGTTAATTGCTTAAGTAAGTTATCATCTTACATTTAATCAGTTGGTTTCTTGGTATCTGGTATAGCAATTTTGTTGTGGTGGTGAGATCCAAATGTTGTGTGGTTGTTTCATTCTAATGTTTGTCTTACTAACATGAATTTTCTACATTATTTTTTTTTCTTCTGATGTTGATTGCATGGTTTTATTCTTTCAATATTTTTATATCATTGTGCTATGACCTGCCATAATCAATGGACCGAATAATGCACACTTCAGAAATACAATGTTCAAAATGTTAAACATAGACGAAATGAGAATGCTAAGATTGATTTATGGGAGTAAAAAAATAAACATACGACTAGTTGGGAGCACTTAGGTATATGTCTAATAGAAAATAGATTAAGCTAGCATGAACATGGTCAAAAGATAAGCATCAGATAATATAGTTATACATTGAATTGATTAGAGTTGAGGGGTAAAGAATAGAGGCAGATTAAAAAGTCTATGTGACTCAAGTATAATTTAAAATTTCATTTTGTGCCAATTAGCATAGGCAATATGTATTGGTAATTCCGTGCACTAGCATGGGCAAAAATTCTTTTTCACTAAACTCTCACATATATATTGTCTTGCCTATGTATTGCTTGTGTAGGGAAGTATAAACTTTGGTTTCAGTTCTTATCAAATGAAATGAACTTTTAAACCCTATGAAATTTGATTTAAGTTATTTAAATGTGAATTAAACCTACTTTAGCGGCAATTTCGAATAATTACTAGTTAATTTGGGTTGATTAAAGTCTTATGCATGACAATAATTATATAATATAAATGATGTAATATAATACACAATTACATATATAACCATACCATGAAGTAATCATATAAGAGTTAATCTCAACAAAATAATTCTTCATAATACTCTTAATCTTTCTATGGTTACAACACATAGTACGTTGTGCGCTATATCAGATGCTAATTGCTGTTCCAGTTATGCTAGTTCAACATCTTGTTGACAACTGAGGTATCTTAACTGGTATATAGATTAAATAATTCAAATACCATTGTTTTGGCAGCATATTTAAACCAAGTTATGAAAATTATGATGGTTAGCAAGCTCAAATGCTACTAGAACCTATGCTCCCATCTAATACAAGACATACAATCTAGTAGTAGACTCCTAGCAATAAGTCATCAGTAGACATATTCTTACTGATAAGATATGCTTTAAAGTAAGATGTTTGTTATATTTTTTAAAATTGTTTCTATGAATTTTTAATTCAATTTGGTATGAAATTTTTATATTCTTATTTTTGGTCTTAAAGAAACCAAATAAGAGTAAGATCAGAAGGATGGAGCCAATTCAAACCCATGATTGCATGCCTGAACCATGTTGACCCATGCTGAGTGTTGACATGGCCCTAGACTGAGAGAATACTATTTCATCTGATACTGTAACTGACATTGGTATCCAAATCCAAGCCATTGATTCAAAAGTTGGACATTACCAGTGGTAAAACCTTATAAAGAGTTCAGTATGGGGAGAAGATTCATTTATTTAACCCTCAAATAGTTGAAGACTAATACACAATGATGACTATGATGTTTAGGACATATATCTTTTTTAATTGATCTTTATTTTAGATATTTACTTTGCATTTCATAGTTCTTAATTTCTACTGTTATATTATTTTTTAAACTATAAATATTGGCGTCTTCATGTTTTGTTGTACTGAGATCAAACTAGGGGCAAATAGTTATGTTCAAATTGAAAAAAAATATGGCAAATGCTGTCTCTTGGCTCAGGAAAATGACTCATTTCATGAGGAAAAGTCGGTGTCAATTTGAAATACATTGATGGTAAAAGGCTTCCCAAAATAACTTTCTTTTCAGAAAGGAAAGTTACTTTTCAATTTTAATCTATCTTTTAAGTTTTTATTAAAATATTTTGAACTGACCAGAAGCTTCTGTGCTAGACAAATGAAAATGTAGAATTATTTTTCTTGAAAATATTTTTTGGTGAAGCAAATGGAGCCTTTTGTTCTGTTTATTTGCTTGAAACTTGTTTGGTATGAGCTTAAAGTATTATACTAACGTCTTCAGTTAATTTCTTCTTTTCTAATCCTTTAAGTTAATCAGTCCTTGTGCAAATTGGTTAAGGCTACTACTACTTGGTAGTAATGATTATTGTTTCGGGGGTTACTAATGGCAAGTTTGGAGCTGGACCTAGGCAGGAAGGGAAAAATTCCTTTTGCAAGTTGAACTGAGGTCATATATGAGCTTTGAATGATACTGTCCAGGGATTATTGCCACACATTAACTTTCAGGTGTATTTGTACACAGTGCAGAGACACTTAACCAGCACTGGTCCGAGATTTATCCCACTTGTGACTTTATTAGTTGGATACCGTTTGATAATTTGCTTCATCTTGTTTCTCAATGTTGCATCTTCTTTAAATTTTCATTTATTGAATTCCAAATCTATGCAGCTTTGCTTTGAGTTTCATGCCAATATTCCAAGAGAGCTCTGAAACAATTGATAACTTTATCTGCTCAATCTTAACAGTACTGGAACAACTGATCATCAATCCCGAGATATATCGTCCCATTCTAGTGATGATTATCGCAACCAAGTGAGACAAGAAGTAAGTTATTTTCTTTGTTCAGAGCCCTTATCAATAAGATCATCTTGATTTTTGTCAATCTGCTTGTTTCTTTCGAAACCATGTTATTATGTGTGACTAGGTGAAAGAACAGTTGGAGCTATCCGTTCAGAGACGAGAGGAGCTTGAAAACGAGGTGTTTCATTTTAATGCATTTAAGACTTCAAAGACATTTTTAAAATACTTGATGAATTTCTGTTTTGAGCAGAGTATGACACTTTAACTGGATTCAGTTGTACGTTGATTTTAAATTGATAGCAAATGATATCTTAGGTATGCAAGCGATGAAGTTATTTTCTCTTGCCCTTTCAGTGCTTGCTCTCGCTTGTCACTCTGTCACACCTTAAGTGAGTCCTCTTCCCATAGCTAGTAATGCTTCACCAAGACAATGTGACAATTGTATTTGCACGTCCCTCATGCCAGTCAAGGGTTGTGCCACTTTAACATTAAACAACATTCGTAATACATTCGTAATACATTCGTACTCAGCATTCACAGGATATAACAACATCACATAAGTAATAAACGAAATAGGAGTAATTTAGTTGAAAGAAAATAACTAAAACTTCATTCACCTATGCATAGTATAAAAGCAATAACATAAAGTACAAGAAATCTCATTTTTGTTAAATAAGGTGCAAAAGATAAATAACAATAAATGATGAGAAAAACTCCATAAATCACATGAAAAACTCCCAACTTCAAGAGCAATGATCTACAAATGTAGTAGTATGCGTAACAACTTGATTTGACACCCCTACCACTCGCCTCAAGTTTATCTAGTTGATTTGGAGGCTTGTATATGATGCCATTAAAATTGATAGGAGAGCCTCTCAAGAAGTTAGAGCAAAAGGGTAGCCAAATGTCAATGTGCCATAATGTACTGTGTCTATCCTCACTATAACCATGCAAGATCTCATTCATACATCACATAATATTCAATGCAAGTGACTCAATGATGCCTTAAAGAAGGGATAAACACCATGTTGACCTAAGGGAATCTCTCCAGCACAAGGATGCTACTAAGTGATTCTCTAGTTACACATTAGTGACCCTAAGTATCACACACAAGACTGTTTCTTGGCAGTTATCTAGGGCCCTGCATGTCGTTGAAGTCATGTGACACCCTAGTTAAGCATCAACAACTTGAATGATCGTGCATCCTATAATATTATTGAAGTCACATGAACCCTAGTTAGGCATCAAGGGCATTAACTGTTATGCACCCTGTCATCGATACCCAAAGGCACTCTAGTCATCAAGCTAAAAGCCCTCAAATGAGTCTAAGGTGATAAATCCACTCATCTTATCCTAGCTTGTCTAATGTATTGTGTATAGCAAATAATAGGTGCTTAGGCTAATATTCCAAATTTGACAAGTTAAATCTCATGGCATGACATGTAAAAATATATATCTTTAAGAATGCATCAGCATTATTATAGAAACAACAAAAATAAACATATATCAGAAAAGAATCCAAGACACACCCACACATATAGGAAGCAATTAATCAAGTGGTCTTCATTGAGGTAGGGTTTCAACCAGAGCATCTATAATCCATTATGTCCAAAGGAAAGTCCTCAGTTGTGGGTTATGACCAAAAGCGATTAACCATAATGCCTAACGATTTCTCCAGACTCTGTTTAGGTTTCCTTGCAAAAGTTCCCTTCTTTATTCATTTATACCACCCAATGTGCACAACTACTCATTAGACTCACCAACCAACACATACACCAATAAAACAAAATAAACATGAACACCTAACCACTTCAAGGTACTTACATAACACTACTCTCCTCTTATACTTTTCCTATTATCCATGGATCTTATTCTTTTAAAATAGGGTTCTTTGTCTTTCGTAAATTTCAGATTTTTGGTAGTTTTCACAACTATATAGATTGTACGTATTATAGAAGATTGCCAATGGTTAATAAATAGAGTCCAAGGATGTCGTGATTGGTATAAAAATAGATCCCTGAAAGTTGGAGACAAGATTCATGTTAGAAAATATAAGTATCTGAGTCTTTGCTTAAGCTTCTAAAGATAAAGGTACATGAATAGCCATTTGTTCCCTATCAAAGCCTGCCTTGAAACCCTTACAAACAAATGGGCATAAACAAATAGAGAGCCCTTTCACTAAATAGGCTGGAATGGTTGTATGTCTAATAAGCATAGGATAGTAGGATAGATGCTATGCTTTACTGGAATTATCTGCATATTATTTCAGTTTGTTGGAAACCAAATTCTTTTCCTCTAGTAGAAATGTAGAATGAAGTAACTTGACTAACCAGATTTCGTACAATCCCTCTTCCCTAGAGGGATCATCTACTACATTGGGTACATTCATTCTCTATGAATCTACCAATCTTCCTTTGTGGATGTAATTACATTCATTCTTTATGAATCTATCAATCTTTCTTTATGGATGTAATGACATTCGTATTCTATGAAGATATCAATCTTCCTTTAAAGGAACTGAATGGAATAAAAGTTTCATGTTTTAAATTAGAGACAATAAAAATGATCAACCAACGCCAATTATAATCCCTAGCCTTCCAAGCTAACGATTTGGGTTAAATTCCTGCTACCTGCTATGTGTTCTTCATTATGTATTACAAATACATGCATAACAATCACCATTAGTTAACACTGTAAAATAATTCACATATATAAACAATATACAATATCTAAAGTGGTTTTCACTTGCAAAAACCAGTGGTCAATACTTGCAAGTTACAAGATGTACCAAGGGTTTTAAGTTAATTTTGTTCAATCTAAATAGGTTGGGATTAACAAACTAAGGTTTTTTAATTCAAAATCCACTTAGGTGACTGTATATGTTGGCCCAAGTGGAAGTTTTTTGAAAAAATGGAGAGACTATAAAAAAAAAAGCTTAGCATGTTAGGTAATTTCCAATTTTATACTTAACAAATCAGTATTCAGACAATCTGTTTGCTTTTTGAAACAGAAAAGCATTTTAAGATTTGAGGACCTGATAGTTCAACAAAACAAAAATGGAATGGTAATTCCCTTTGTAACTCAAACCCAAGGGATTCCTTACAAAATTTTTCTGTGATGATGATTTGTTGGCTTTATTAGTTCTTATCTTTTGCAAAACCTACCAAATTAGAAATGTCTTACAGCCTTCTCTGATAGAAGTCTTACCTCATGTTCCTTTAAGAGAACATTAATTTCATTCCAAGTTTAAGAGTCTGA
This sequence comes from Curcuma caesia, assembly GCA_037834155.1. Classification (NCBI taxonomy): domain Eukaryota; kingdom Viridiplantae; phylum Streptophyta; class Magnoliopsida; order Zingiberales; family Zingiberaceae; genus Curcuma; species Curcuma caesia. The sequence continues at coordinate 9,322 of JBBMKF010353052.1, forward strand.
CTGGAAAGGCTAGTGTGGTTGAATTTGGAATTGATCAACTCTCAGAATATATATTTGGGGTTGCTTTTCTTAGAAGAATGTAAGTCTGACTTGAAAGGCTAGTGTGTTGGTTTGGATTGTGAATCAACTAAGTGAGGCTATACATTTTTCCTTAGAAGAATCTTAAGTTACTAGAAACATGTTAATGCATTAGATGTGTTCCTTAATTATGATAAACAGATTGAATATTGAAGTTTGTCTCAGAATCCATTAATTCGTTTTTATGATCTTTCTACCTTTTATTTCAAGTTTGATTGAGAATGCTACCCTCTGTTCTGATGTAAGAAGCGTTGTTGAAATTCATGCTGAAGTTTAAACTACAAGTTACAATAGCTGATATGACAAGTGTGCATTCCCATTAAGGGCAAGGTGTCATTTAGATGCTTCTAGCTTCTTCTTTTTTTAAATTGAACTATTCTATTGTGCAGTTAAAGATGATTACCTGTGAATCCACTAGTTCCTATTCTCCTTGGAAAATGATTTAAACCTATTCTGTTGGATCAGATTACGATTATTGGAGATAAGGTTGAAGAGAAAAAGCTTGTTATTTCAGATCTACAAAAGAAACATCAGGTGCTTTAGTTCTGACAACTTAGTGATGTCATGAGGCTGTCAATTTATCTTTTCCTAAATTTATATATTTATTTTTTCGATTTACCAGTCAAATCTACTTTAAATTACTTGCCTAATCAATTTATTGCCTGATCAATACACTTCCCAAGAACAGAAACTAGAGGATGCTCTGGCGGCTGCTAAGAAGCTCACTTCTCAGCGGCAGTCGATGCTAATAAAGGTAAAATTTTTAATCCTATTGTACATAATTGAAACTTCTCCACTTTTTTTTTTTTTTTTTGATTTGACAAATGGGATAATCTTTTTATCACCTGATTCCAGCTGCAGAGTTGTTATCTTCGATCTCAAGACTTTGCTGACAGACTCAAGAGCTCTCAGCAGGAACTCGAGGCTAGTTTTTCTTGGATCACTATCTTTTCAAACTTTTCAAGAACAGAATTTTCGTCACGGACTAAGCTTATTATAGATAAACAGAAATAGGAAATTAGCAGAAAATATTGGAAGTTTAGAAATTAATGAACTACAGATAAAAGAATAGCTTAGTCACCTCAATTGGTTAGTTGTTTTTTACAAGTGGATAAAGGCAGTAAAAGGTATGCAATCTTGTACATGCTAGTTAGTAATCCATGTTCATTCCACATTGTTAAAAGAAGACCCTACTTGGAGTTAATAAGTTCCAACTCCTCGAAAGTAGGGAGTTAATAAGTTCCAACTTCTAGATTTTCTGCTATTAACAGAAGACCCCTGTCTACATGGAATCAATAAGTTCCGCTTCTATATTTTCTGCCATTCACCCTCTGTTTGCTTGGAAAGAAAGTAGGGAGGAGAGCAAAGTTATTTTGAGGTAAGACAGATTTAAGGAATTTTGATTACTAATTACTCGGAGAGTAAGTAAACCGGAAGATTAGAACATTTGATTTTCTTCCCAAAACTTTATTGTTTAAATTTTCTTACCCACCATTAAATGATAGAAAATAAATTGAAATGGTATGAGAAAAAAACAATATATAAAATTTAAAAGAGTCATATCTACTAGACTGGAAGGGGTAAGGCGGTGAAGGTCGATCAAAGAAAATTTTAATCAATATAATAAAAAATTTAATTAATTTGAATATTCATTGGTGCTAGTGCTTTGCATAGATCTCAATGGATTGGAGGGATAAGACACATAGCTTCATGATGAAAATGATCTACCCTTGTGGTTTTCCAGAATTAATTCTTAATGCTTGTCTGCTTTGGAATGCAAACATAGGTCTTGGCGACGAATGGGTATGTGTCACTGTCTCTCCGGAAAAGCACTAACTTTTGGTTGCCAAGATTGTTTTCTTCAACTTTACTTCTGTCTTTTTCAATTGATGTCTAGCTCATTCACTGCCCTTGGCGTTACAACTGGATTCTCTCCTTTCATGTGACTTTCTGCAGTGTATCTTCACCTTGAGATCAGTGTCATTAATTTGATGACAGTTGAAAAACCAGATAAATCCATCAAATACTTACAATACTCAGGTTGGAGGTGAAAGTATAAGGCCACTCGTCGTTGACACATTTGCTGCTTTGCCCACCCATCCTAGTGGCTTCATGTGCTTCTATCTCACCTGTCCTTTCCAAGAATTTGGTTTCCTCACTGGCTTTGGAACTGGTTTATTTGTATAGCCCCTATCAGTAAGGAGTTGTGGTAGCCAAACAGAGTCATATAAGACATTGGAGATCGAGACAAGGGAGTTCATTGAGATTTGGAGTTATCAAGTGCATCAGGTGGGGAGGAAGGCAAATAGTGACTGGGTAGATAGAGGGAGGAAGAAGAAAAGGATAAATTAGTTGTTTGATAATTTTCTTTTTTTCCTTCTTCCCAAGTAAACAACCTTTTGATCTTTTATTCCCTCTCTATTTCTTTCTCCTATAAAATATTTCTTTGCTATTGTCTTTTTTCCTTGCAAACAGGTGTTTAGTCCTTGAAATACTTGCTGAATAAATGGAGATTCACTCTGTTGAGTGCTTCACTCTTAATTATGACATCTTCCTTCTGGCTACCCTTGACATTTCTAACTGAGGCATATGCTTACTGAATAAATGAATAGCTTTGGACATGCAATAGCAATGACGGGGTTGACGCCGGTGAAGTTGGGGTATTGGTGGGCATCATATAGAAGAGTTAGCAATGTGCGGGCGATGACTTAGGTGGAGAATTGTAATATGGGTGGTCTGCTGATTATATTGCAGATATGGTAGCTATGTTTGGATCTCTACGGATGTTACTTTGGTTTAGTGGGAGCATGAGAAACAAGAGAGGCTAAGGTTTAGGCAAAGAGAACTATTGAGAGCATTTTTAAGTTCCTCCATATTATTGACCATATCAAAGCATATACTATAACTCAGCTCAAAATGGAAACTGAGGCCTCAGACAGTCAGATCAACAACAATTGTTTGTATATACATAAGATCATAAATACCATTGCTGTTGATATGACTGTCTGGGACATCCAATTTTTGAATATTTTTGGCCCTTAGGGCGTAGTGCAGATGATGGGCATATGACATTTCTGATGTAACAGTCAGTAATCGAATCTTGCGGGAACTCACAATTTGCTATTCACTCCACCATGCTTCTCCTATCTGTGTACCTGAATTTACTTCTCTTCGTACCCATGGGGCTGACTTTAGGGGGCTATTGTGGTGGCGGATTTATCTTTGTTTTATGTATATACATGTAGTCACCAAGGATACAAACAATTGGATGTCCCAAAATGGTGGAGGCTCATAGTTTTTTCCTCGTTTTCTTGCACAACGTTGGATAAAATATTTCATGGTTTAAGCTCGGAAGCACTGATGGCAAGAAAGCAAGGACTTAAATGCCTAGAGTCCACAGTGCTGGTCAGACTTTGATATTGTTCTATGCACTTACATACCAAATAATGCTTTTGAAATTTTGCATCACTACAGAGACAACTATAATAACAACCTCGTTGTTAATAATTCCAACTAGCCATATTAGTCCTAACAAGCTTTTGAATTTTCTGCATCACCATTTTTAAACTTTTGGCTGCAAGTAAGTTTTCACTAAGTTTGATCTGCATAACCTGTGTTACTGCAGTCACTTGTTGATGCAGCAATCTCCGAAGTCGATGTGGGTGAGGATGCCAATGCAAGAGATGGATCAGTTTATGCTAATGGGAAGTAGGTGTGACATTCCCAACACATGTGGGACAATTTTTTGTCCTTCCTTTGGAAAGTAGGTAAGTTCTTTGCAAACTGTGGCACTGACTGTGGATTAGTTTTGCTCATGTATTATTATATTTAGACCTGTGTTTTCTGCACTCTTTGTAACTAAATTGCAACTTGTGGCCAAAACAGCAGCTTTAACCTCCTCATTATTTCCCGCCTTATTTCCATCCTGGAGAACCTCCTACAAGCATGTCAAGTTTCACCCCTTGCTATTGTTTGTTTAGTTTCTTTTTTTTTTTCTCTCTCATTTTTGATGCATACTTGATTATCTTTTGTGTGGTCAACATGCGAGCGATATTTTTCTTTTCCAAAGTAATGTGGCACTGTAATCTTGTTTTGGTTCTCCAACAGTCCAGGTGTGGTATTGTTTTCGGTCCACTCAGAGTTCCCAACCGAGAGAAAATTGAGGGCTGGGACAATAGAAAGAGATTGAACCACTGGAAGCTAAGGCTTCTTGAAATATATTATCCTCTTTTCGGCTTCTTGTAGCAATCTCACTGTTTCCTTAGGAATAATGTACAAAGGATAGACGAAGATAAGTTGAGCGTATTTGGATCGGCGAAGATAGGTTGGTATAATTCAGCATGGTGTATTTGGGATCGGCGGATTTGACTTGGTTGGCTTGGTGTCTTCGGATTGGTGTTGGGGCGAGAGCCTTTGCTTTGGAGATTAAAATGTTGATCTAAGGGGATGTGAAATAGGCATAGCTCAGTGAAAGATGCTTCTCAGTGTTTAGTAGCAGTTAGATAAGCAAAGGGCATCTTCTATCCGCGTAGGTGGATATCTAACAAATAGTTTGACTTATTAATTCCATGAAGAGTTTCTGGGTGGATTGAGGGAATTTACTACAAAAAAAAAAACGAAATATCTTCTTATTCTTATTAAGTTAAGAGAAGAAAAAAAAAAACATTGGGGAATCGGTTCGTTCGATACGTTTCGGCCCGAATTCATCTTGTTTGCGTGGACTCTCCATTCACAGCTTGGCTGATACTTGAACTGTAGCTTGATGCCCAGGGACAAAGTATCCCAGCTCTATGACTAGGCCTCTAAGTTTGAATTTTATTTTTTCCTACCACTGTATTCATTATATTTTTTTAACATTAAACATTCATTGTTATATAGACGTGTGATGTCTAACTTATTATTTTTTCTGCTATTTTATATATATATCTATTTTGTAAAATTTTCTATTATTTAAGAGCTTTTTCTATTATTTTACATCTTTTATTTTAGGATTTTTTTATTATTTGATATGTTTTTTTTTTTTTTACTATTTTAGGACTTTTCTGCTTTCTTAAAAACATATAAAATAGCAGAAAAAGTTCTAAAATAGAATATGCAAAATAACAGAAAAGTTCTAAAATAAAGTATGCAAAATAACAGTCTTAAAATAGTAGAAAAGTCCACAAAATAGACCTGCAAAATAGTAGAAAAAGTAGTAAGAGTGGAAAGAAAATGCAATGAATGCCTAGTGGTGGGGAAAAATAAAATTCAGACTTAGGAGCCCCAATGCCAATCCGAAGACATCGAGCCTACTAAGTCAAATATGCTATGCTGAATTATACCAGCATATCTTTGTCGATTCGAATACGTCTAGCTTATCTTCATCGATCTGAAGACGTCTAG
>JBBMKF010353269.1:0-14781 GCA_037834155.1 Curcuma caesia
GAGAGGTCAAACCAAAAGGACGCTGAGTGGCGTGCGGTAAAATGAAAAAGAGAGAGAGATGCGGGGATGGTGGTACGGTGGCGAGATTCTTTGCGCCCAGCAACATGTGTCAGTAAATCAGGGCACCGGGGCACTCACGCACAGAGGCCTGTACGGCAAAGGGATTGAATTGAATGAATGACATGATTCGGACCACGTCGTTAATTAATTGGTGAGCGAGGAAGATTGAAGGTAAAAAAATTGGAAGGTAAAAAAAAAAAAATTGTTCGCGCATTTAAAATTTCATAATTGTTAAAAGCCATAGAGGTTTCGGATTTTTCAAAAGAATAGAGAACATTATTGAACTCCTTACAACTTCATATTTCTATAAAATCTAAAAGAAATTCAATTGAATCTATCTAGATCTATCAATGAGTAATTTTAACTAAAATTCATTGATGGATATATATTATTTGAATTTCTATAAGCTTACAATCACTAACAAGGATTGAGTTTGTGTCGTACCTTAGTTTTGATCAAAGAACAACACAAGTATGGTATCAAGAGATCATCGCATCTATGAGCCTGATCTGATCCCAAATCAAGCCCAATGTGAGTTTGTTCTCTTGAAGATCAAACCACATTCTAACTGAAAGTTAACATAATATTGGAACACTTTTGAAGAAGGCGAAATAAGTCATAGAGAGCATTGTTGGACTCCTTACAGACTCAAAGACTTACAGAACTTGAAATGTATTTGATCAGACCTATTTAAGTCGATCAGTGGATTTTTTTACTAAACTCACTAATGGACCTAGGCTATGAACGTGGTCCTGATCTCCGGGAGACCAGACCCATGTTGGCCATGGTAGTGTTAATCTCCTAATATCATGTCCACATTGTCCCTCGATCAGAACTTATAAATAAGTATGACACTATATGTATGTTTTATAGACTCAACCCTTCCTATTAATTACAATTTTGTAAAAATTTAAATAACCTAGGTCCATAAGTGGATTTTAATCAAAATTCATTAGTTGACCTAGATAAGTCCAATTGAACCTATTTTAGGTCTTGTAGGTTTTTCAGATTGTAAGGAGTCTAACGGTGCTCTTCATTCTTTATTGCTACCTCTCTAAATTATCTATGTTGATTAAAATTATTAAAATTTAAATTAAACTTTAATTTAATTTAAGAAAAAAAGAAGAGAAAATATTGCATGTAAATGAGAAAGAAAAGAGAAGAGAGGATGTTGTGTGTAAAAGAGAGAGAGCAATGAAGAGAGAATGTTGCTTGGGAGAGAGAGGAAAGAGTACTTAGGTAAAAAGGGGATTCGGTGTGCCTTTTGAGAAATCTCTCAATTTTTAGGGTAATTTTTAAGATAACTTTTCAAAATTTTCTAGTGGTTTCAAGTTTATAAAGAATGTTGCATGTAAATGAAAGAGAAGAGAGACGAGAGAAGAGAAAATGTTGCGTATAAAGGAGAGAAAAAAGTGAAGAGAGACGAGAGAAGAGAAAATGTTGCGTGTAAAGGAGAGAGAAAGTTGCATGAGAGAAAGAGGAAAGAGTACTAGTAATTGTTAGAGGGGTAAAAAAGGAATTTGGTATGCCTTTTTGAAAATTTAAAATTACAATGCGTCTTTTGATAATTCTAAAAAAATAGTTTTTAAATATATTTAATTTAAAAATATTTTTATTTTAATGCTCTTGTCAATTATGCGAGCAATGATTGACCTGAATTTGCAATTTAAATTTAATTTAATTTAAATTATTTAAAATATATTTTAATATAATATTTTTAAAATAATTTTGATAAACTTAACTAAATTTGATCGATTAAATAAAAATTATTTTAATATACTAAAATTATTACACATTATCATAATTTTTATAATAATATTAAAATTAAATAAAAATATTTTCGGAATGAAAATTATATTAAAGTATTATTTTAATATTTTTTGACAAAAATAATAAAAAAAATGTCCTTTTTTACTTAAGATTATATAATAATATATAACTTATGATTAATTTAATATATTAATAATATTATTAACAAAATTAATAAAAACTCACATTTAATATAAGACAAAAATATACTATTTATAGTTTGATTTGGTAAGTTAGGATAATTTTCAAATGATCTTAATATTCAATTTTTAAAAAAATATCTTTAAGATTTATTAATAGTGTAATGTTTTTTAAGAATTTTATTTTGTTAAAATTTTTTATGCTATTTGAGTTATAGTATGAGCATTTTAATAGTGAAATAAAAAAATTGAGGAAATTTAATATCAATAGAAATTTTGAAAAGTTATTTGAAAAGTTACCCCTAAAATTTAATAGGATTAGAAGGATATTAAGAATAAAATAAAAAATAGTTATTTAATTTATTTATTATAGAGAAGTAATAGTGGTATAACTAATTGAATAATTAATTTTGGATTGACCTTAGTTCATTTATTCATATGATTTTGATGGTCTCTGAGGTTTTTATCCGAAGTAATTCTTGTCGAGTTGATCATCTTTGACCTGCACTTTTACTGTACTTCATTCAACTCCGCTCCTCAGTCTGATTTGGAGGAGAGACATATGATGATATCCAGACTTGTTTACGAGCACAAAGTCTTATTTCCTGACTAGCCAGCCACCTTCCTCGAGGACTCGACACCAACTGATGTGATCTGCACTGAGGTGGAACTTGATAGTCTGGCACTTGATTTCCCAACTCAGCACTCAGTGTTCCGACTCATCACTTGGCTTCCCACTCAGGCTTGAGAAGCACTGGGTCATCTTGGACTTGCAGCACTGAGAGCATTTGGCTAGAAATGACCTACTCAGATTTGGTAGCACTCAGGTAATTGGACACCCGAGTCTCAGACTTCATAGCACTCGACCCAATTAACACTTGGGCACCTCAACCAGATATGTCCAATTCAAACTCAAGAAGGCTAGGATCTACTCTCCCAAGTGCTTGGCTTTCATCCTATGACATCCCACTCAGACTATGTTCAACTCGACAGTTGGGAGACTGGGTTGATTCAACATTCACCCTATGATTTTCCATTCGGACTTGAGAAATCGAGAAATCCAGAAACTTGATCCTAACCTCTGACAACTCCCAATGACCTGACAACCTCCAACAACTTGCCTGTCAATGGCCCGACAATGTCAGTATATGGTCTAATGGTTGTCATCCTGACCCCCAATGACCCCACAATGTCAAGTACTATGTGGAGATTCCCTTCCATCGACTATATAAGGATTGATAGAGATAAGTGAAAGAGGATGCTTTTTTTATCATACGTGAAGGCAACTCTTCTCTACTATCAATTAATCTCTCTTCTATTTCTTTTGAACATTTCTTTCCCTCGCATTTCCACAAGCTTCGTCTTTTAGTCCAGTACTAACTTGACCATTAGCGGGGTCGTGCTAGCAACATTGGCCCCCCCACTAACATGCTTTGACTCACATGCCACCAGGAGCATGCCAGAGGATCGAAGTTTCCGCCCTAAAGACGATGGGAGAGGAGGAGCTCAAGCGGGCGAAAAAGTGAAAGAGGATGCTTTTTTTTTATCATACACGAAGACAACTCTTCTCTACTATCAATCTCTCTTCTATTTCTTTTGAACATTTCTTTTCCTCACATTTCCACAAGCTTCGTCTTTCAGTCCAGTACTGACTTGATCATTAGCGGGGTCGTGCTGGCAACGTTGGCCCCCCACTAACATGATTTGACTCACATGCCACCAGGAGCATGCCGGAGGATCGAAATTTTCACCCTAAAGACGACATGAGAGGAGGAGCCTAAGTGGGCGAAAAAGAACACCATCAAATTGGCATCGTCTGTGGGAATTCGATGCAAAAAAGTCACAGTTAGTACTAGAAGAAGAGTGGTAAGTTAGTCTAAGGAGTTGGTTGAACCGTATCGTCCCTCCTTACCTTGTGTTATTGAAACCACCATAGGCTCAATTTCACGGGAGTGACTCTCTTGCATGGTCGCCACTATAGTTGAAGAAGCCTTGTGATAAAGTCGAACACCTCATGTTGAAGAAGAGGAAGCAACTTTGACTGAGGGGTCGGCTATAGTATTGCCTGTGATATAAAGCTCGAGAGGAGCCACTTTGATCTACCATATTGATAAAAGACCAATCAATACTAAGTTGGGTGGATTGCTACCTGCTAGAAGAGTAACTGCTTGGCAAATGTCATTCTTAGAAAGTATTCTAAATGAAGAACTGCTTAGGCATTTCAGGTAGCCTCACATTCATGAATATAATGGCACTACCGATTTAGAGGATCACCTGTGCTGCTTTGAAAATGCAGTTTCGTTGTACCAATATTCTGAGGGATCAAATGTCGAGTCTTTCTTACCATGCTCATTGGATCCGGTCAATAATGGTTCAACACATTGAGGCTCAAATCCATACAATCCTTTGATGACTTCGTTGTGTTGTTTTTGTGTCACTTCTCTAGAGGTATCCACCTACTCCTCTTAGCCTCTTTAATTTCCAACAAAGATCGCAAGAATCCCTGCGCACCTACCTACAATAATTCACTTGAGTCATACTAGAGATACCCTAAGTTGTGCTTGAGATTCTGACGGGTACCTTTGCCCAAGGACTATAGGAAACAACCTTCTTCCGCTCTTTGTCAAAAAAGTTCCCACGTGATTATGAGGAGATTCTCATTCGAGCTAAGAAGTATATCAACATGGAGGAGGCTCAGAGAGCCCGATGCAAACAATAGCTCTGAGCGGGACATTGAGTTTGTATTCTCGCGTATGATCGATAACAAAAAACAAAGAGGTTTCGATATAAGATGACATTTGTTTGGTTGCCTACATTGTTTAGGTGTTATAAGAAAAAAATAATAAAGATTGAAGAGGAAACCTTAAGGTCGTATAAAATTTATCAACTTGAGCGGAGAGTCAAATATGCCTTGAGCTTCAGGTCCAACTAAGCTAAGGTCACATTGTTACTAAGCTAAGGTCACATGGTTTAAGCTATTAGTATTCCTACCTTAGCCGCACGACCTTATGTTAATTCTTTAGCTTGGCTGCATGACCCCAACTCTCAATACTTTAGCTGACTCCCCCTGGGATAACTTCATTGACACCTCGCCCAAAGCAGCACGATCCCTCTCCCGGGGCATCTCTAGGTCATAGATAAATTGGTCGCACTCCTATTGAAGTTTAGCCGTGTGGACCCTTTCCACTGCCTATTGATTGTCTCGTACTTGACAATCAGACCTATGCTCTTAGCAGTCTGATGAAGGTACTCGGGAACTCGACCTCACTCTCAACCGCACAACCTCAATACCAACCATAAGATTTTGTTCTTACTTTTTATTACTTTACAGTAGAATAATGTTATCTTTTCTTTTGATTATTTTACAACAATACTATCTCATTTTGTTTTTTTACTATTTTGCGATGGCTCGACCTTAACCTGGTCGCACAATCCAAATTTTGTTCTGTTGCTTAGTGGCCACACAACCTCAACCTCTATGGCTCGACCGTGGTTCTCAATGCTTCAGCTTGCCACAACCTAAAAAAGAAGAACCATCCTAAACCAAATTGAATCAAATCGGATCGGTTCAGTGGTCTAGTTCAACAACGACCCCATTCAATGGGTTTAAAAGCAGAGTCCGGTTTGGTGATTGGGTGGGCTTGCACTGTGCGATTAGGTTTCTCTTCCTCGCGATCGCTATTTCCATCCCCACAACCTTGTTTTCTTGATCGAAGCCAACAGGGTGACGATGACTTCTTTTACAATATTATGAGCACCGACGACCTAGATACGAGCTCCACCGGAGTGGTCCAACTCCAGTGAGCTCTTCCTTCTTCCCCCTACCGCGCTTGGCCTGTCACCGAGGTTAGGGCAACGGGTTTTCAGAAGCGGCTGGTGGTTCTGTTTCCCCCAGGAACTTCGCCGGAGTAGTCCAACTCTAGTGAGCTTCCCTTCCTTCCCGCAATCCACCAGAGCACAGTGGTTGGATTCCTTCGCATAAGTGGTTCACGAACGCGAGGGTTGTCTTACAAGCTCTGACCATCCTCATCTCGTCACTGGTGAAGCTCTGAGGTAAGCGATTCCCGATTCCTTTTGTTTACTTTGTCAAAGTGGTATGCAGCAACAAGCTAGGGTAGAGATGAACCAGCGACTGGCTAATTCTTAGACTTCTCCGATCAATCTTCTCTGGAGTGGTCTAGATCCGGGGAAGACACCTCCATTCCTTCGTCAGCATGAGCATCCCAACAGAAGCCCGTTCTCGCGATCTCACTGGAGTGGGAGTTTGGTCTCGGCCAGTGGTGTACTATTGGGTTTGATTTAGAGAATGTTGAACACAATTTAGAATTTGTGAATTTGGTTTATTTTTGGATGAAATTGTGATAATGGTTGATGTTTGGATGAAATTATTAATATAGCAATTGTGGAATTTGTGAATATGGTAATTTTGGATTAATTATGAATATGGTTATTTTGGATTAAATTATGAATATGGTAATGTTTGGATGAATTTGTTAATTATGGTTAATGTTTAGGATTAATTTATAAATTTTGTTAATGTTGTTATTGAATTGTGATTTTGGTTGGTAATAATGTGGATGTGTGTAGTTGGTAATTCATAATTGCATCTTATTTAACTTTATTCCGTTAGAATGTTGGATTTGTTTGTATGCGTGGTTGGATGTTTAGTTCCATTTCTGTAAAGTTACATTGTTTCTAGATTGATAGTTGTTGTATAAATATTTCTTGGTTGCCTTTTGTTAGAATAAACTTGTATCATAAGGCCTTAATTGTTGTTAGTCATGTTTTTTTCTTTGATTGAATAAGGCTAGAGAATAAAAACCCTTTTAATTTGTTAATGTTGTCTAATCAAACTTCCTATCATTGGTTCCACGAAAAAGATGATCTAGACCCCCTACTATGCTATTTTAGTGTAAATTAGGAGTTTTGGTTAATTATAAACTATAAATTTTAAATGGTGTGTGTGACAAATAAATAAAATAAAAATAAAAAAATAAATAAATACCATCAGTCGGCAACTAGCGGTCACTGGCCAGTAGCCCGCAGCTAGCAACCGATGGCCACTGGCCAGCGACCCGCAGTTGGCGACCGGTGGCCACTAGCCAACCGCCGATGGCCCCTGGCCACTAACTAATGGCGGGGCCTACAACCCGCAGTTGACAGCCATGGCCTACCGCCCACGACCACGACCTGTCACCTGCGTGACCCCGCCTTGCCGCCCGCGTGACCCCGGCCTGCTGCCCTTGCTACCCATTGTTGGTGTAAGAAGCACTAATCTATTCTCAAAGTTTTGATGTTTGATAATACACCTAAATTTGATCAGTTTGCCAAAGGTTGATCCAAATATGACATAATATTTAGATGTGAGTGAAATCTAGTTATATTAATTTAATCAGAATATTAGCGAGAAGTTCTAGTCAGTTGGACCGGACAAAAAAGTCCTAGTCAGGTTGACCGGGCAAGGAGAAGTCTTAGCTGCAGGAGGCTAGGTAAGAAAAGTCCTAGTTGAAAGCTAGGCAGTCCTAGTTGAAGGCTAGGAGAAGTCTTGGTGAGTGAAGTTGGGTTAGAAGTCCTAATTGGAGGTTAGGCAGAGGAAGTTCTAGTTAGAGGCTAAGAGAAGTCCTGGTGAGTGAAGTTTGGTAGGAAGTCCTAGCAAGTCAAGGATGATCGGATGTTTGGCAGGTGGGAAGTCTACCTATGGAAGTGACTAGTCTTAATTAGAGGTTAGGTAAAGGAAAGTCCAAATAGGTTAAGAGTGACCAAATATTTAGCATGTGGGAAGTCTATCTATGGAAGTGACTAGTTTTAACTGGAAGTTAGGCACGAGTAAGCCTAATAGATTAGACCTACAGGGTAAGACTTATGTAAGACTAGTAAGTTAGATGGACTATAGGTAGACTTATGTTGCTTTATTTGTGTGTATGCTTATCTTGTAGGAACCAGGAGTTGGAAACAAGATAAAAAAAGCATCGGAGGAGCAAACAGAAATAGTCAAACTAAGTTTGATCTATTAGACTCATCTGCTTGATTACTTAAACTTCAATCAATCATCTAGCTTAGCTTGACTTGTTGGTCTAACCTTACTCGTCGGACCTCGATATCTTATTTAATGTGACGTGATCAACCAATATAAATCAAATGGCCATATGTAAATAATCTAATTAGTCTCACATGATTCATTCTATTAAAAAGGACATGTTGTAGCAGGAGTGTTAAGAATTTGCCCCTTGGGCATAGTTGAGTTGGTTACAACGGAGTAGAGTTGCATAAGAGAGTAAGGGTCAAATCTTGACAAAACCGAGTAATACTCTCCTTCGTCGTGACTAATTGCAGTTTTTCGATTTACCTCTTCACATATAATCGTGGAGCCGGCCGACCGTATGAAGCCGCTGGAGTGGTGGATTTAACGTTTTGCAGAAGAGGAGTGGGTTGATCGTGTAAGGCCGCTGGAGTGACAGATTATACCTTTTACAAAAGAGAGTGTTAAGAATTTACGAATGATTCTTTGCCATGAATTGTTATTTTATTTTGGAGAAGTAATTATTGTCACCATTTCTTTATCATACCCCTTCAATGCAACATAAATATAATATCAATCCTGCCAATCTTATATAACAATATTTTAACAAAAGGTGTAATTAAATTATAAAATACCTAAAAAAATACATACCTTTTATATATATATAGAAAAATATTAACCTCCTCCTATACCTCTATGAGCACATTTTATATATATACCTAGAGGATTAGAAATCGAATGAAATGAATATTTTAAAAACCTGTCTCTAAATATGTATAAATTATATTTGAAATTTACTTAATAAATGAATTTAAAAAATTAATTATCTTTAAAATTAATCGAATTAAATGTGAACATCTAAATTATATTTAGATGAGCTTGTTAATAAAAGGCTCTCAAAACAAAGGGTTTTGGTTTTTTTTCTCTCTTGATTTGCGATTAAATAAATCATTTTAAAGTATGCTTTGAACAACTTTGACCAAACTAAATTGATCTATGTAAAAAATCATATCAAATTAAAATTTAAATTCCATTAATTTAGTTTTTTTATTGATGAAATTTTTAATTTAGTAGTAGTGAAATTTCAAATCTATTCTTGACAATGTGGGCGTAATTAATTAATAATAAAGTTTATATGGAGATTTTTTATTGTGAAAAAATAAAAAAATATTTTTGATGTGATATCGATGGAATATATTAGAGATTCGCTGCGACAGTTGACTCCACTGAAACACAGGGATTTCTCTCCCCCACGTTGATCATTACGTACGTCTCCGATTATGTTCATGTGGAGCACCGCCGCAACTGGGCGTCTGACACTTGAACAATGACGACGGCAGACTGTGCAGTGATGACTCAAACTGTGAAAGTTCAGAAGCAATAAAGAGAGGTGGTATTCATTTCATTTGGACACTTTCACACGAAGACAAACAGAGCAGACAAACAAACATACAAACAAAAACTTGAAATATGCAGATCTTTTACTCTTTCTGGCTCTAGTTTTGCTTGCGTGAATCGAGGAAGAAGCAGCCAGCCAATTTCCTGAAACAGCGTCAAAATCGCCATGGATTCAGCTTCTACTGTGTGTCCACCATTGTCTCTGTTCTAGAGATATTCAAACTATCTATCTACATGAAATAAGTCAGAAGATTGCTTACTTGCTTACGCTGCGGCTACTGTCGGCACTTGTGTTTCTAGATGTTATGGAAGACGGGGAAACAAACACAGACCTCTCCTTTCTTCCGCTCGAGAATAGAGGAATGATCCACTTCAAAAGGCCAACTCCAATGTCCATGCTCTGGCTGCGTGGTCTTCTCTTCCTCACAGACTTCTTTCTTTCGTCTCTTTCTTTGCTTTGCTTCTCCTGCATGGCACTGGCAAGTATCTGAGGTAGCTCCACCAAATCCCTGAGGGAGAGCTCGAACAAGGCCTGTGGGATGTCTCCAAACTCGTCGAGCATGCTGTGCCGGCACTTGGTGACCATGGCGTGATCGGTCGAGTCCCCGTTAAAATCTTCACTGCATCCTCTCAGCTTGATCTCGTGATCGGAATCGGTGGCTGAGACCTGTCGGAGAGAAAGCATAGTGGGCGAGTAACTAGAACAAGGATTGGCTAACAATTGACGAGGTTGAAGATTATTTATATCTACAACTCCCAATTTGTTGATCTGTGTTGTGTT
Source organism: Curcuma caesia (assembly GCA_037834155.1). Taxonomy (NCBI): domain Eukaryota; kingdom Viridiplantae; phylum Streptophyta; class Magnoliopsida; order Zingiberales; family Zingiberaceae; genus Curcuma; species Curcuma caesia. The sequence goes on from JBBMKF010353269.1 coordinate 10,208, forward strand.
TTCTGGGATGTTTGAAAGATTGAAATGCTTAAGTCGTCCATGGTTTCCGGATCAGAACGTACGAAACCCAAGTTACCTGGTCGTTAAGTATTCGTTTACAGAGTTCTATTACCAATACCGTGCACTAGAATGCAGGGCGACGGCTGTTGTGGATGGATTAATTTAATCGGTAGGAGACGACGCTAGCTTTCAGCAGAAGAGACAAGATCATTCTGTGAGTCAAATACAGAGGATCAATTTTAAATTATCACGTTATCGTTTTGCACAGATCTTAGAAACAATCTTCTGATGAAACCTTGAAACAACAATGCATAACTGACACCACAAAAAGCATCAGAGCTTCATCCTCAGTCGGCTTGATGTCCTTCCTCAGTGACACCACAAAGAGCATCAGAGCTTCATCCTCGAGCCCACTTCAAAATAACTGACAAAGATTGAATTGCATAGCACTGAATAGCTGAATCGCTTTATCCAATCTGCTACATATGGAATCCATGTCAATAACAGCACTAGAACTACAGTGCTACAACTATATGCTGAAATAATCATGTTTCAAGAGATGAGATCGACATCATCCGTGGCAGGAAAAGCTTAGCTAGCATAGCCTGTGAGACCTAGTCTTCCATACATATTAATCAGTGAGTTACAGGCATGGCATTTGAGTAACTTAATCCAATGCAAATAACCAAGCCGTGCACTAACTTGGCTTGATGAGCAGAAGCAGCAGCAATGGACAACGTGAAAGAACTAGCTTTAACGCCAAACACCTGTATCCAGGAAAGAGTCTCAAGTGCCTTAGCTATGAAACAGGCAGAAGCATAGCCCGAAATGAGTGAATTCCAACCCACCACATCTCGTTTGGGAATTTCTTTGAACACTTCATGGATCACCCCTAAGAAGGAGGCGCCAAGGTTGGAATAGAGGTTGAGAAGGCAGTTCTCGAGGAAGATGCGGCAATGGAGGCCGGACTTGATGAGGCTTCACTGTCTGGTGTCTTCTTCTTCTTTAATGAATCTCATTTGTGCAGTAGTTTTTTCATTCAGCCAATTAAAATTTCAGCAGAAGTGGACTAACTTTGATTTTCTGTCACACCTATTGAACCAATCAGTGTTTGATCATGCTTGCAAAATCAAAAAATTGCCTACAGTTTGTTTAGAGTACAGTTATCCGAGTTTGTTCCTTTACCAACATCTTTGCCTTCCAAGTTGTACTACTTTTGACCAACCAAATCCTTGTGATCCATAATATGGTGAAACCTTAATCTCTTGTCATTATATGATCATATCTGTAAACTTCATTAGCAGGTTAAGCAGGCACTAGACATGATACTGAGATCATTCATGTAATCATGAATCTGCACATTGAAAAAAATATATTCATGAAGAGTATCTTTAGGGGTTTACCTTGTTCTGTTTTTGTTTAAAGCAACAGTCCTTCAAACTACTCAAGATGACTTGCACTTTGGATTAGTTACTTCAAACTTAACTATCAATCCAACTGTAACCAGGACTCTTACTGATCTTTCTGTTAAGCATCATCTGCCTAAATTGAGTGGAACTCTCCCACTCCCCGCGAGCAGCATATATGCTAGATAGCTGCAAGAACGGGCCTGCGTCCTGAGGGTTATGCTCGAGTAGCCTCTCTGCTACTTTACTTCCTAAAATCTCATTGCCATGAGCCTTGCAACCACCCAGCACTGATGTCCACATGCTAGCATCAGCCTTAAAGGGCATTGCATCAATGAACTCGATAGATTCCTCGAGCCGACCTGCACGAACCAACAAATCAACCATGCATGAATAGTGCTCAACTACTGGTTCAATGCAATAGTCCACTTTCATCCTATGGAACCATCTTAATCCTTCCTCAACCAGTCCACAATGGCAGCAAGCTGAAAGTACTGCGATAAAGGTTACTTCATTTGGGCTGACACCAGAAGCATTCCTCAACGTTTCAAACAACTCGAGCACTTGAATTGCATATCCATTTGAAGCATACCCCATCAGCATTGAGTTCCACAAAGCCACATCATGGTTTTGGACACTGTCAAAGAGCCTCCTTCCTTCAATTACCTTGCCACATTTGCAATAGAGGTCAACAAGTGCAGAAGCAACGATCAGATCAGTGACTGTGCCAATCTGTGTAGCAAGGGCGAAAAGCTGTTGCCCTACAGCAAGGGCAGAAAGGCTAGCACAACAACTAAGTGCACTGGCTATAGCTACCTTATCGAGCCTGAGATCAAGACGATGCATGTCAATGAATAGCTCTAGTGCCTTGATAGGTTGACTATTTTGGCTATAACCGACAATCATTGAATTCCACGATATAATATTCTTGCATGAAATCATCTCAAATATCCTTCTTGCTTCGTCAACTTGATCAGAATTTGAGTAAACATTGATCAGAGTGTTTAGAAGTATCGTATCATGTACTCTAAGATCTTTGAATACTTTGCAAGCATCCTCCCAAATCCCACACTTGGAGTAAGAGTCTATAAGAGCACTTGCGACGATTAAGTCTTTGACAATACCCTGCTTGCAACTGCAAGCGTGCATCTGCATTGCGTGCTTAGGAATACCAGTGCTGGCACATGCACTGAGAACACTAGCAAAAGTAGATGAATCTGGCACAACTCCCCCACAGATCATCCACTTGAAGAGTTTTAATGCTTCGGCTCCTTGATTAGCAGATGAGTATGCATTAATGATAGAGTTCCACAACACAACACTAGGCTTCTTCCTCCTATCGAATATGCTTCTTGCTTCATCTAATCTTCCACAGTCTGCGAAGCCTGATATCAAGGCTGATAAAGAAAACTCATCTGGCTCCGGCATCAACTCCAAAACTCCATAAGCACTATCAAAAGATTCACACTTCGCATACATGTTAACAAGGGCGCTTCCCAGAACAGAGTCCAAATCAACCTGGCCGATAACAATTCGGGAATGAATCTGCCTGCCATAATCATACGCCAAGCACTCTGCACAAGCACTCAAAAGAGTTGCGAGAACAAATTTGTCGCCACATGATAACGACATTCTATTAAACTCCGAGCTAACCTTTTTAAATAACTTAAAAGCTTCTCGAGGCTCCCCACGACGGATATACGCATGGAGAACTGCATTACAGGCAACATCGTCCACGACAGGCATTTCCTCGAGCAAGCGGCGAGCATGGTGCAAGTCGCCACACCGTGCAAGGCCAGTGATCATGGCGTTCCACGAGAAGGTATTCTTGCAGGGCATCGAATCAAACAGCTGGCGTGCGTGGTGCGGTTCCTCGAACTTAAGGTGGGCGTCGATGAGGGAGTTCCAAGAGAAGCAGTTCCTGCGAGGCATTTCGTCGAACACTTTCCGCGCGTCGTCGACTCTTGGGCTGCAGAAGGCGTACATCTGGAGAAGGCAGTTGGCGAGGTGGAGAGAGGAGCCGTGGCCGCACTTGAGTAGGATCTGGTGGAGCTGCCTTCCTCGAGAGAGCGAGCGGTGCGTGCGGCATGCCCAAAGCCATCGGGCGATGAGGTGCAAGTCGGCGTTCATGGGAGCGAAGCCTCATCGATGAATAGCAGAGTGGAGGAAGAGAGAGGTCGCGGCGACGCGGCCACAGTGCATCGCGTGCCGACTCGGGGCTGCTCACGTCATGGCGGCGCGCCGGCGCCGCCCACAGATATCAAAATAAGAAACGCGATTCTGAGGAACCGTTACGTTGTATGAGTTGGTTGCTACCTCCGACCGTAAAATCTTAACTGCCATTTCAATCTGAACCGTTCATCCTCTTCCAAATTGGGCAATCAACCGGTCTTGTAATTTTAAATTTAATAATTTTTAATATTATTTATGTTGAATATTGGATTTTAAAGGACCAATACCATTTTGTAAAAAATCGGATGTCATCAATTGATGAAAATCGAAATTGACTTCAAAATCGAAATTTACGTTTCGCGTAAATAGATATAGACTATTAATATGCTCAAAATCAATTAAGGTTGAATGAGAAAGTTTCGCGTAAATAGATATAGACTATTAATTTGTTCAAAATCAATTAAGGGTGAATGAGAAATTAATTATTTAAGGTTAGCCCAAAATAACATTAATGATTAATTAATGTTATAGAAGGAAGTGCATAGAAATAGTTTCATATCGATAAAATTTGATGAACTTCCATTCTTTATTAATGTTAATGTGTTAATGAAGTTAACACAAAAAGTCATATGCTCTCTTCTCTCGGGTGAGCAGGTGCTAGCACCTACAAGTCTACGGGCCGCCATCTGCCACGTGCATAATGGGCGCTTTGTTGGCGCATTTTGTACTTTACACGTATGCATCATCGTGAGGAGCTTAAATTTATGCTTTAGATGATGTGGCAGTGCCTACATGGCACTTGGGTGATGTGTGAGGTTCACATGTGATGTGGCAGTGCCTATGTGGCATTCGCGTGGGCAGGGAGAGATGATTGCACTGCTGACTGGGTGAACGGATGACAACCATTGATCAAAGAGGTGTGATGGATAGCATGTAATGTGATCTAGAGTGTTAGATCGCGAAAAGTCATGATTTGACTGTTGATGATGAGACTTG
>JBBMKF010353489.1:0-14775 GCA_037834155.1 Curcuma caesia
TTATCTACAATATAGATTAAATGGACACTTGCATAAAAACTAAATGTAAATATTGACCAAATGTGATTCTTATTTCAAAATGTTTATTCACATAGATAGGTAGGATTCTGGTATACATCCCAACACGGATGTCATGCAAAGAAAGTTGAAAACGACGTAGCAAACTTCCGAAGGTCATAATTTTTGACTCGGATATCGGAACAGGACAATCTTTAGTGCGAAATGAAGCTTATTCAAAGATGTATCTTTTTACTTAAATCAATTCAACTGATTATGTATATCAGTCAACTAATTTGAATCAGAACTAAATAGAAGTAAATCAACTCAACTGATCAGGATTATCAATTGACTAATAAGGGTAATCAGTCAACCGATCAGATTAATCAGTTAACTGATACTATTTTAAAAGTATACAGAAATGAATTAATTCGACTGATTGAAAAATCAGTCGACTGTTTCAAAGATCAGTCGATTGATTGACAAATCAGTCGATTGATATTTGAAAATCAATAAAATTAGACAGATTTTAGAAGGTTCAGAAGTCGTTATTTGATCGCTGACCATATCAGTCGACTGGTAGAGGATATCAGTCGACTGATAGGCAGAAATCAATCCTAACATCAATTGTATAACATCAACTGTATAAGATTCTGTTTATAGGAGAAGGTGTCAGTTCTTGGGTGTTTGAGGACGAAGTGTTGCTACATTTCCATACCAATAAAAGGTTATTCCAAGCAACAAGAAATCATCCAAATCAAGATCTCATTTGTAAAAGTGTTTTTGCTTTAGTTTGTATTTGTATTCATATTTCTTGTTGTATTATTGTGTTCTTGTAAGAATAAACTTGTGAGAGGCTTCTCCGTCTCCGAAAAGTATCCGAAAAGGAAGAGTTCATAGTGGAGGTAGATAGATCGGAGCGGACCCTTGAATTAGTCGCCTCAAGGATGCGGATACCAAGTAAAATCTAGGAGTTATGCATGTGGAGTCACGTTTAAATCAAGGTGTCCGCTGCGCATTCAAACGACGAGCATAAAATCAAGACGAAAAGCAATCAAAGCTATTCACCCCCCCCCCCTTCTAGCTCGCACGGATCCTAATAGCCTTTACAGCACCGTAGGTTTTCACTTCCTCTTATTTCTTCCTCCATGACTATTCTTCACCTCTTATTTGGTCTGAAATGGTGGAGGCGAAGCATCGGGATTTGTGAATCCATCCAAGTTTCAGTTGTGGCAGGCTACGATGGGAGTTTTTTGGATCAACAACGATCGGAAGATGGCGGTAACGGTGCTCGATGTTGAGGCCTTCGATTATCTCAATGCTTGGCATGATGCTTCCCCCGAAAGCCACCTAACCATTGTCGGCGGTGGTAATGTCAACCTGCAGAACAAGCTCCTAGGACCTTGTGGAAGCCCTCATCTCCTTGTGGGCTTATGCCATTTTCTGGTAGATCTCGCGGTCAATGTTCAGGGAACTCGTATTCGATTGGAGCGATGGCCACTGTCGATAACTTGAGGATGGCGAGGAGGAGAGCTCTAGCTTCTGGAGTTGTCCTTTTGACGGCGTGTACTAGAAGATGCGCAAGCATCTGCACACGACCTTCTCTTCGATTCTGTTCCATTTCGTCTTCTCTTCCCAAGGGTTCCTTTGAGGGATTATTTTCTTTTTCCTTTTTCCACACGGATATTTTTCTACAGTTAATTGAGGATAAGTCACGAATTGAAACTTTTTAGGGTAACATAATTGATTTATATTGAATTATAATTGTAGATATTATGAATGTGCAAGAACGAGGAAATCTCTCATGGGAGTGCAAATGTAAAACTCGGATTCATTAAACCTAGTTAATTCATATGTAAGCATGACCTACTCGAGTGGCCAACTAAGTCTAATAAATAGTAACTTTTAGATTTAGCAAATTTTCATTGATATGCATAATTATCTTAATTGTCCAACAAAGACTGGCCATATTCAAAATATACTTGATAAACGTACTTTTAAAATGATACAATCACTATCAAAACAAGTTCAATTTTATTAGGGATATTTTGGTAGCAAGTTTTTTTTATTCAAATAAAGAAACATATTGACATAAAAAGATAATAATTAAATAAATTAATTAATAAAGAATTATCGAATTCAATTTAAAAGACATCTTTGTTTCGCAATTATTTCAGCTTCCTACTTAATCAAGGAAACACATTAACAATATAAAAGAAACAATTGAAAAAGTAAATCAATAATTGTTTGACTCAACTAAAAAGGCTTCACAATTACTCTATCGTTCCATTTGATGAGTAAATTTTCTTCGATCAAGGAGAATAACACAGTCAACAATTTAATTTTATTAAATTTTATTTAAGTTATTAATTTTTAAGATTAGTTGAAACTTTTTTTAGAAAAATAATTTTTTAAGAAAAGACTATTAGGTTTCATTCAAAAAATTAAGATTTCAATAGAAGAGTTTGTTATTTTATAAAGAATAAATTATGTTATCAACTATAAAAGGGATTAGGATTCCATCTAATAGATAAGTTTTAAAATTAATATAATTTTATAATTTTTTGGGCTGAAAATCTTATGAGGATTGTATATATCTCATCTGTGTTATGTTTTAGAGCGGATGAGCATTAATCTTTATTTTTCCGCTTCGCTGCATTACTTTTCTATTAGCGAAAAGACTACATTGGCCATATATCATTTTTATAGTTAACTAGAGAAGGTAATTATAGTATTTTCGCATGTACAGATGTCCATAGTCATATTTAAATGTTATTCATATGACAACTGGCCTATTTGCAGTGTGCATTCAAGAATAATTAAGAACCTGCCCTCGGTGTTTTGGCGACATCTAAAGTTCGAATTCAAACTCCAATATACTTGTAGAGATTTTTTTTCAATAGAATGATAAATTTAAAAATATTAATCGCTTCATACGGACAATCATGAATATTTTTTAATTTATCTAGATAATCAATAAAAAATTTTAATAGGGCTAAATCGATCAACCTATGATTAATTAGGTAAAAATAATCGTCAATTTAAGTTAGACCTGTCAGATTAGTCTGTCTCGTCAAACAATTTAAATGATTAATTTAAAATTTTATCAATTTATTTTAGACAAATCGATCCACACGAGTTGGCCCATGCATGGTGGATTTAGATTGGCTCGCGGATTGAATTTTTTTTAAAAAAATTAAAATTAAAATAAAAAACTCAATAAAAAATTTAAAATTAAAATGAAAACTCAATGAGTTTATGAACCCAACTTACCTAATTCGTAATCCAAACTTAATAATTTCAATATTTTTTATCTACTTTATTTTTAATTTTCTGATAGACTCATAGGTTGATCCACCAATCGATAATATGCCTTGAGTTGGATTAGATTAGAGATTTCTCACCTCGTCATGGACCAGCCCGTCTCAATGGATTATTGACGAATCAATTCGCTCGACTATGGATTGACACGTTTGACAACACTACTAAAGACTTAGATGCCTGCCAACTAAAAAAACTATATATATAAATACCCAATCAGTCAATCTCTTTACTTAGATGTAAAATTTATGAAATATATTTGTAGATCTTTGTAATGCTATATATATAAATATAATTTCATGGTGATTTTTTATTAAGTGGATTTTTTTCATGTTCAAATTTTTGATAATTATTAGAAATAGAAAAGCCTATGAAACTTATTTATCCAAACTATTTTTGTGAAAATTTCTTTCTAAGTAATTAAATGATTCAGGATTGTATGTAAATAGAATTTATAGGATTTGACAAGTATATATATATATATATATAGCACTACAAAGATCTATAAGTATATTTCACAAATTTTACATCTAAGTAAAAAGATCGACTGGTTGGGTATTTGTAAAACAAAAGGAATGAGTTGGTACAATGAAAATGTCATTGAAACGATAGAAGATGTTATTAAGGCCCAAAACGGAGCCCAAGAGGTTTGATTGATCCATCTAATTCTAAATGCATTTACAAGAGCTTCCTCACGTCCATTTACAGTATAATATCATTCTTGTTGCCAACAAAAAAAAAAAAAGAAAGAAAGAAAAGAGAGAGAGAGAGAGAATAAGAAGAAGAAGATGATACATATATGATCTTATATATAGAGAGATTTTCATGATGTAGAAGTAGAAAGACAAAAGAGAAAAGCATGTTATAAACTAAATTGATAAAATAGAAACACGAGCAACTGTAAATAAACTAATGTGTACTAATTGATTTTTTTTGGATTAATGGAATCGATCCATTTTTACTATTAAAATTAAATTGATAAAAAAAATAAGTTAATTCGATCCGTAATTAAATTAATTCATTTCTCAAAATTTAAAAACATGTTAAGGTTTTTTTAATAAAAATTTATTCTATTTAATAAAAAAATTAAAAAATTATAAATATATATTTTATTATTATTTAATAAAAATCAGTTTAATCAATTTTTAAATTTCAAAACTAAATCGATTTAATTGAAATAATCGATATTTTTTAAAAATTTGAACTGAATTTTTAAATTAATTTGATTCAATGAATTTTGCTCACCTCTAAAAAAATAGAAATCATTAATTACAAAAGTAATAAATTTAGTAGAGCATAGCCATGTGAAAGGAATATTGATAATAGAAGTGCTTGTTTGTTGAAATTAGTTCTTCTAATATTCTTGAGCATGCAAAATACAGTTTTAGTAATGAGTGATCATTCATTTCGTATTTTTCTTCTAAATGAATTGATCAAACTTGAGTTTAACCAAAACTTGTATATTAATTTTGCCGGAAGAATTTAACCACCAAAAAGCCAAGTTTCTAGCTAATTTATAATTAACTTAACGTAATTGTATGAAAAACAAGCTGCCATACCCGTGCAAGGTGTCACTGTATCAATAGGGCCAATTAGTGATGTCCTTGGAGAATTTATGAGCAATAACTTCAGTAGATGTGCTAGGTCTCCATCTCTTCATTCTTAGCTTCTAAACCTGTAGATAACTTGAATGCATGCCACCAACTTAGGGGGTCCATCCCAACATGCACGCACAAGATATATATTCTTCTATATCTCATATATACCTAGTTTTCTGGCCCATTTTATTCTCGATCGCAATTCATGAGACAAATGATCGTGTGAGCCCCGTCCCTTTTCTGCTTCTAGCTATATATTAAATTAAATGATCATGTGACTGTTAGATGGAGATTATTCCATATATATATATGGTGCTTAAAATGAAATGCAAATATCGATCTACAGTTAGTAGCTCTAACTACATCGATCATTGTTGATTCTAGTTCCATGATTGCTTGGAAAAAGAATATTCAAGCGAGTAAATTACTCACATCGGATGCATGGGATAGTAATTATTTTACAGGCAATATTAATTTCGTTGATTAACTGCGAACGTCAAAAATTAATCTTTTAAAATCTATTAATTCAGAAGAATACCAAGATATAAAAAAATAAACAACAGTATTAAAAATATTAATTCATAGTTCAAAATTTTTCAGACAATCATCTCCTAAGACGTGACATCATAATTGCATTCATTATATTCTTAAAATTTTACAAAACTTTTTGTTCAAGTACTTGTCATACTTTTATTTAGACATGAGTTACTTGTATTGGACTTAAGATGACTTTCTTTTTAGCAAAAGAGCTTAAACTTCAATTATTTTTAATCTGTTTCTTTTTAGTCATCTTTTTAGCAAAAGAGCTTAAACTTCAATTATTTTTAACCTGTTTCTTTTTACTTATTTTAATGTATAAAAAAGAGGAGAGAAAATTTTAAGTTATGAAAAAGTTTAATTAAATTATTTATGAATTTTTTTATCTTTCCTGATTATATAAATTTTCTTAATGAGGTTGCTTATATTAAGGGAGATTTTTTATTAAGGGGGGAAAGAATCTATTTTAAATATCACTTAATACTTTATGCATGATTGCATATATTCTTCTACATTCTTATCATGCATGATTGCATTAATTCTTTTTTTAAACTATTATTTTTTACTCACTTTAAATTAAATTTTCACACATTAAAAAGAAGGATATTATGATGTTAAGAGTATTACATCAAACTTATATTTTGATATATAACTAAATTTAAAATTAAGTTTATTTGTGATCTAATGAGTTTATTAAGTTTGCAGATGTAGGTAACTTGACAAATGACAAAGTCGTAATTGAGAACGAGACAATAGTTAAAGACCTAGTGGGACTAGATAACGGAAGTTCTGATTGGGAACTAGACAGGGGAAAGCATGAGATTAGGCAAGAAAGACATGACTGGAAATAAAAGAAATACTTGGTTGGGAACTAGGTGAAAGAAATCTACGAGAGTCAATTGAGAGTTGAGATTTTGACAATAAGTCTAGATGGGTCAGTTGAGACTAAAATATTTAGTGAGCTATCTATAATACTATACTACTCTTGCTCATTAAAATTTATCTTACAGGGAAATACTTGATGATTCTAGATGATTGGATGAGATTCAGATGGAGATAAGTCTCAACTAACGGAATTGAGAGCTTCCGGGTAACTAGAGCTGGGAGTGGGGTGACCTCAACATTTAGACGATCAGAGAATCTTCTATGCAACTGGAGACAACGTGATCCAGCAATTCGAAGGAGACAATTAAGATATACATTTGACCATGCTCCAAGCACCCGTAGGGATCGTCCAAGCGATCAAATCCGCGGAAACATTTTTAACAGAGATACAGTTTGCAGCTACGTTAGCAACCTCTAGGCGATCGAAAGGGTTCCAGTCGACCGAAATAGTACCAAGTCAATGTTCAACTTGATTTTTATAAATAAAGACTCGAGGCTCTTGTTTAACAGACAAATATACACAACAAAGTTTTGTCATGCTCCTTTGAAAGTGCTCCTACTCTTGTGCTGACACTCTGCACTCATAATCTTCAAAGTTCAAAAGACAACTGGGGCTTTTAAACTTTTTTTTTTTGTTGTCTTATATTTTAGTTATTATGCTTAACTTTGTGATTCTTATTAAAAGATTTTTTTTACCTTCAAAATCTTTCTAGAAAAGAGATATTTAAAAAGAATCCTATCTTTTATTTAATTAGATCTTACAAATTAATTTTGTTTAATCTTTTATTACATCTTGCATGCTAATTGTGCCAAGTGCTTTATTAAATTTTTTATGCTAATCTTATTAAGTATTTTGTAAGATATTGCATGCTTGATTTAAAATTTGATTGATCTATTTAATTAAGTTAGGATTTAATATTTACTTATTTCCGTTGCATACTCTTGTATTAATTTAGAAATTCTATCTATGAACTCTTTTTATGTCATTCACTGGAAACGGTCCTACAATCTCATAGAGGAAAGAAAACAAATTTGACCTTGGATAAATAAGAAAGGGCTAGGGATTTCAATAATCATGCGAGCAAGGAGATAATGTTAACTAGGATTTAATCTTAGCAAAGGTCGACGAAAATAATACAGAAGGTAAACTCCACGTGTATATAAATAATCTCTAAAACCATAGGTCAAAGCCCAAGCATACAAGTAAATCACATCAATTTTAAATTCTTAACCTTGTATATAAATAATATTTAAAACCCTAGATCAAGTCCCAAGTATACAAGTAAACTAAACCAATTCTAAATTATTAATCTTATATGTACATGATCTTTAATAAATAAATAATCTCTTAACTAAATCAAGCATACCACTAAACCAAATCAAACCTAAATTGTTAAACTGATATATTGCCATATCTCATCAAAATTGAGTTCTAAGACCAATTTAAACCTAATTTAATTATAATAAAAACTCCCTTATTATAAAAAATAGATTGTATATTTAAATGAATTTACCCCAATATTTATTTAGTTTAAGGCTAACTTAACACTTAATTAACTCTAACAGCCTTAGTTCAATTCGAACATATCTCCTAATTAATTTATTTAAATTATCTATAAACTATTTACTATTTTTAATATATTTTAAATATAAGTTTATTTTTTTTGATATTTTAATTTTAAAAATTTTCGTACACGTGATTCCTTGATAATGATATGGGGGTTGGATTAGGATAGGCATCTTTATTTCAATTATGATACATCAGGTTGGTGGTTGCTAGCATTCATTGCAGAGTTAATCAGGAAAAACAATGAATGAAAAATTGAAAATCGAGAGGAGAGGGGCATCGACCGTATGGATATTTATGAGGTATCAACATATCGATTTAACTTTTTTCGCGAAAATAAAACATTGGTTTAATGATGCAGACTATTGTGGTTGTTGTTGCACCAGTGCTACAGTAGATACCTTGTCAACTGCGGTTTAGCTGTAATATTTAACTTCTCTGCTGGTTTTAGACCATTCCAAACCACTCAACCTTTTTGTTTTCTTGGTCACCCAAGAACATCTCTAGGTTCATCACGCTTTTTTGCCGTAGATCTCTAGATTTTTCAGGTTGGTTTGGACACACTTCTTGAACTTGTTTCATTCTCTCTTCTTCTCTTGAATGTTTAAGCATATGACGACATTTGTCTTTTATTTTAGTCATTGGGGTTTAATCTTTAGCATGATAGTTTGATTTTGATTAGGATAATGGAAAAGCGGTGCTGATAACAACTTCTTTTGCTTAAAACAAGAGCAGAAGATTTATTTGCTGGTTTGTAGTGTAATGAGTGTTTCACATACTCGAGACGTTGCTGTTTAGCTTTACAGTTGAGGTGTAGAATCATGGCAAATTTCACTATTCAAGTGGAGAGTGGAAGAAGAGGGAAAGATGGGAGTCCTTCAGTTGGTCCAGTGTACCGAAGTATATTGGCGAAGGATGGGTTTCTGTCTCTGGATCCTGGCTCAAACACCTCATGGGATGTCTTCAGGTATCGAGGCCAAGCTATACCTATATTAATACTTTCTTGATGTCATATGAAAGGTGTTTTGATATGCTTTGATCCACTTCCCTGATCTAATTTGGTCATATGCATTTGAATTGCATTTCTAGTTCTTATGCTTTTATGTTTGTGTTTCAGGGTGGCAGCAGAGAAGTTTCCAATGAATAGGATGCTCGGATGGCGTGAGATGAAAAATGGGAAGGTAAATTATGCTCGAACAACATTCTTATCTTCGAGAGATGATTGTTAAATTGTTGATCTAACTTTAATTGTTAATCTCAAATAGGCAGGGCCTTATTTATGGAAAACATACAAGGAGATCTACCAAGAGGTGCTGCAAGTTGGTTCTGCACTAAGTCATCTTGGTGTCAAACCTGTAAGCATGGTTTGACTAAGCGCAATATGTTTTCATGCGCTCGGATAATTCTTTCTCACATGGTTTTTTTTACTACAGGGTTCTAAAATAGGGATCTATTCAGCAAATTGTCCTAATTGGATAGTGGCCATGGAGGTTTGCCTACTATTACTGTCCCCAATTAAAGTGACTTTTTTCAACTCTGCAAAATCGATTCTCACCAAAAGGAATTTGTGCACAGGCTTGCAACGGATACACTTATATTTGTGTTCCACTCTATGAGACACTAGGTAAGTAAATTGCTTCTGGAGCAATTTTCAAGATTTGATATGCAAGAAATGATATGATGACAGGTGAAGGAGCTGTTGAATACATTGTAGAGCATGCTGAAGTTGTTGCTGCTTTTGTCCAGGAGACGAAAATAAACCAAGTGAGTAAAGTGCCATTGTTTCTAATTAGTTGCCACAATAAAGAAGCCGGAAGTGACAGCTTTAATTGAATGGAGATCCAGTTTAAGTTGAGTATATAATATGCATCCATCATTTTGCAGATTCTGTCCAAGTGCACATCTACTAAGCATCTTAAAGGTGGGGATGCTACTCAAATTTAAGTGTTCATATACATTAATCTTTCACTATTACAGACTGTTTCTTTTATCATGACTATGCATGCAGTAATTGTTTCATTTGGTTCGAGAACCATGGAACAAAATGCTGCTGCTACGAACATCGGAATGAAACTGTACTCTTGGGATGAAATTCTTGAGATGGTTAGTATATTACGAAGTTATTAGACTGTTTCCTTGAATCCTTAATTCTACTTTACATGAATTTTTGGTTTTGACTGAATAACTATATATTGATTCTTAGGGAAAAGAAAACACATCAGATCCGTTGCCTCCAAAACCTCTTGATATATGCACAATAATGTACACGAGTGGGACCAGCGGAGATCCCAAAGGTGTAGTGCTGACTCATGAATGCCTTGCAACATATGTAGCAGGAACAGACCTGTTCATGAAGCAATTTGAAGACAAGGTAATATTCTTGGTTCTAGTCAGGAGGTTAATTAAGATCTGCTGATTATTTTAGCACTACTGTGTTCCTGTTTTTACTCTTACATGCTTTACTATAAGCTATAGTATCTAACTTGATGTATATGTTTCAGATGACAACAGATGATGTCTACCTTTCCTTTCTTCCCCTCGCTCACATTCTTGACCGAACAATTGAAGAGTATTTTTTCCACAATGGGGCTTCTGTTGGCTATTATCATGGGGTATGGAAACATCTTTTTTGTATAACCTTTTTGGTTAATGATGATGTTGATGGAATTTCAATGACAAGGATTTACAATCTTTGAGGGATGACCTTATGGAGCTGAAGCCAACCCTCTTCGCAGGGGTTCCAAGGGTTTTTGAAAAAGTTTATGAAGGTATTTAACATCATCATACACGTTAACATTCTTCCCAATTAAATCTTAAACTTGCATGTTTCTTAAGGCAAGGATTTGGGTTTCAGGTGTGCTAAAGGCAGTGTCAGAACTCCTACCACATAGAAGGATGATATTCAATGCCTTATACAAATAGTAATCATTTTTTTGTCCAAACTTTCCAAATAGAATAATACTATTTTAACTGACATTTCATTTCATTTTTCTCCCCATATTAGTAAACTATATTGGATGAGATTAGGATATTCACATAAGACTGCTTCACCCTTGGCAGATTTATTGGCTTTTCGCAAGGTTATCATCTGTTATTATCTCTCGACTTTACACTAGCTCATTCATGAAAAGTTTCTTCTGTATACATTTTCCGGCTTTTCACAAGGTTATCATTGTTCCTTCAGGTGAAGGATAGGCTAGGAGGCCGTGTTCGCCTCATAATATCGGGAGGAGCACCATTAAATACTGACATTGAGGAGTTCTTGCGAGTCACTAGTTGTGCTTATCTTACCCAAGGCTATGGTAATGCATATAAAACCTGTTATTCAATTTGAGCAAACCATTCTATCACCTATTAACAGTCTGATGAAATTGGCTAATGAGATAGTAACAATAATGTGGATGATAGACGAGAGGGTGGCCTATAGATATTTTTTACTTTTCTTGTTTTTTTTTTCCTTCTGATTTGTCTTTATGACTTTCCCTCCAAAAAATTCAGGTTTAACAGAGACATGTGGTGTCAGCACAGTTGGAGTTCCTGATGACATGTCACTGGTTGGCACCGTTGGCATTGCAGCTACGAACACCGAGGTGCGCCTTGAAGAAGTTCCAGAACTGGGATATGATCCGTTGTCAACTCCCTCGCGCGGTGAAGTGTGTGTAAGAGGGGTGACAATCTTCACAGGGTACTACAAAGACCCTGAGTTAACAAAGCAAGTGATGATAGATGGCTGGTTTCATACAGGTTAGATCATTAGTTTCTAATTCCAAATGTTATTCGGCAATAATTATGTCATCCATTTAGGGGATATTGGAGAGATGACACCTGATGGGGTTTTGAAGATTATAGACAGAAAGAAGAACATATTTAAATTATCACAGGGTGAATATGTTGCAGTTGAATTCCTAGAGAAGACATATAAAGTTTCTCCAATTGTTGAAGATGTAAGCTTCAATCTCACTCTATGACGCATATTTATAGTCAAACATAATCTGATATTGCTTCATTCATGTATTTAGATTTGGGTTTATGGGAACAGCTTCAAGTCTGTGCTCGTAGCCGTGGTCACGCCCTACGAAGACAGTGTGAAAAGATGGGCGCGAGCAAATGGCCTTGAAGGATCTCTATATGACCTATGCCAACTCGAAGACCTGAAGAAATATATTCTTGAAGAGTTGAAGAAAGTTGCTGAAACTAACAAGGTAAACTGATATTTCTTCTGCAGGTGACTTTTTACATTTATATTGATCTTGGCTTATATACTTTATGAGAATATGGGACATGATATTTTCCTTTGGTCATTTAACTTGGTTTCTTATGATCATTCTGATATCAAACTTCCTGATAGACAAGGTAGATAAGCATGTAAAGAAAAAAAAAGGATAAGATTTCACAGTCGAATTATAAAGATTAATTATTCCTGATTGATTTAAATTGCAGCTAAGAGGTTTTGAGCACATTAAAGGTATTGTGGTAGATCCTTTACCATTTGACATTGAACGAGACCTTGTTACTGCTACAATGAAGAAGAAAAGAGCACAAATGCTGAAGTTTTATCAGGTAAATTTGACAACATAGTTGTGTTCAGCAACATATATATGATGAGTTGATACTACAACATATTATTTCCATATGCAATTATGAATATTTAGCTTTAATTTTTTATGTGTGCAGTCAGATATCGACAAACTTTATCAAAATATTTTAGCAGAAGGCAAAAGAAATGCCTGAATTATTAATTGCATCGATCCTTCAAACTCAGAATCTCTCGGCTTGAGAATCATGTATGTTGTTGGCTGCTTAGTTTACTTCTGTTTACTGTGTCAATAAATGTTAATGGACATTGGTGTTCCGAACCTTTAATAAATTTCTAATATTTCTGTTGTTAATCCGATGCGATCATCTGCGTTGTCGACGCGATAGAGATGCTAGTTGATAGGTTTTGCAAAGGTTTGAAAAGATTTAGAGAAATTTTCTGTTCAAAATTAAATTTGGTTGTTGCTGGGTCCTAGAATTGTGGATTGTTGGCTCCTAGGTTAATGATTTGGAATGCATAATCTATTATTACGATTTACTTAGATGATTGAATTTAATTAACTTATCAAGGACCAGCTATGCATGATAAATTAATAGTAATTAATTGTTGGAGGTGACAGATTCTATCTATTTACTTACTGAAGTTAATAATAATTAATTCATATACATCTATAAAACCTATCTATTTAGTCTACAACTCACCACGTGAAACTAAATTGAGGTGTTACAATAATATCCCTTTTGACTCGAGGCTTGACTTGCCATTATGGCCCAGACTCTCTAACTTATAAGTAGCATGTGTGGTCAATTGGTGGCTACACCATCACACAACCTCACTGTATGAGACTAAATTAAGGAGTTATAATATTATTATAAGTTATTAACTTTTCAACAAGGCTTAATTTACTCATCAACAATGTGCAATCGATGTATGATAAACTTCCTTTATATTATGACAATTAGACCATCCTCTATTCTATGACTTGTACTAACTACCAAGGAAGAGTTTGCAATATAATTACCCTGGCTTGGAAATAAAGTCGTCGGATACGCCCATTAGAGTATGCAAATTTGGCCAAAACTTAATTTACATTGCAATGCATCAAGTATCATTTGCCATATGTTAATAGTATTTATTTTTTTGGAGACCAAATTATATATATTTTTGAAAAAGATATTAATGGGGTAATCTATAAAAATGCAAAGGAATACCTAATCTGTTTATTTTCTCATTCCCTTTTATCTCTTCTCTTCATTGGAACTACGCAGCGAGTCGCGCATCTTTTCCCCTCCTCATCGCAAGATAGAAGCCGTGTCCTCTTTCCAGCTTTGCCACAAATAGTGTCGTATATCATCCCACTTCTTCCTTTCTAAGAAACCTAATCGTGGAAGACCTCTTTCCCTCCTCATCATTGGACAAAAGCCATGCCGTTGCTCTTGCCACCTAAATTGATTCGTCTCCCTTCCACTCTTACTACTTTGCTATGGGAGATCACATCTGCACAACATGCTAATGTGGTAATTACCACGTTTGAATTTTTGTCCGTCATCCAAGTTCGAGGGGAGATGGGAGTGTTAGAAAATGCTACAGAAATTTTCGGAGACTATGTATCTTGCGAAAAATTTTTCGGAGGAAGAATATCCAACGCTAAAGGGATTTTGATTTGTGAAAAGGGAAGAACTATTTGATATGGGTTGCGAACGTCAAAATCATATTGAAGATATTCCATTGTTTGAACGCCCCTATTTCATCACCATGCTTACCTGGAATGAAGATCAAGAGTCTTGCATTTAAGTCGGCACCAAGAAAGGAGGATGACTCTTCACCTATGTCAAATAATAAAATGCAACCTTTTGTTTCCTCTCCCTAATTGCATGTACGTTTTTAATGGCACTTAAATGCATTAGCAAAAGAAAACATGTATTTAAGGATATGTAATGGTTGAATCGAAGGCAGATTAGTATTATTTTATGAGTGAGATATCTCTCCTTAAAAGTTGAGAGTTCTTCTAGAGAAAATATAGAGTTCGGTGGTGCTTGAGCTGTATCCGATCTTTTATTTTCTTGATATCAATCGTGATTCGGTGGTGTTTCTGTATCCGAATCGAGGTTGGTAGTTGCGTCATTGCATCATTTTTGGTATCAGAGCCAAAATTCCAAGTTGATGGCAAACCGTCGTCGACGCCCGATTAACGGTGAAGCTGCAGCTTAAGAGCGTGATCTTCGTGATGTCGAGATTGATGATTTGCGAAGACAAGTACAACAATTGCAGCAGCAAATACAAACCATGCAAGTTAATGATTCTCGTCAAAGTTCTGAACGTGAGTCATCAGA
>JBBMKF010353599.1:0-14772 GCA_037834155.1 Curcuma caesia
TCAACGTAGTGCCATATTTATAATTGTGTGGGAACATGTTCTTATAAAAATATTAAAATAATTTTCTTTTTTTTTCTGGCCGCAGTAATGGTACGGAGTGGGTTGGTGAGTGGGGGCCATTAATTAACGTACGCAAATCAATTGTCTGCATGCATGCACGCAGCGACTCAAACTGACACATAAATCAGCAAATTTGGAGTATGTGAATGTATTCTTTTTTAAAAAATAAATTACAAAATAAAAAAAATAAGAAAGTATGATTAAAAAAAGTGTTGGGATAAAAACAGTCAATTAATAATGATTCAGGTAGAAAAATTAATGACTAACAAACTGATAAATTGATGAGAAAATATAAAAACAATTTAAGACAATTTTTTTTAAATGTTAAAACTAAGAGGGTTCTTTTAGTAAATTAATTTTTAATAAATTTAATTTTTGGAAGAATATTATCTCTTCTCTCTTTTAAAGGGCGAGTCTTTGGCTTCAACTCTCGTCTGCTCTGTTCTCGGGGAGGAGGAGAAGAATCGAGATCGGACGATGTGCGGCGGAGCGATCATCTCCGACTTCGTCCCCACCGCACAATGGGTCACCTCGGACTACCTGTGGCCGGAGCTGAAGAAAGAGGGAGCCACTGGCGGGAGGAGGAAGAAGATTGGACGCCGGCGAGCCGCTGCGGCGGAGGTCACCGAGGACGACTTCGAGGCTGACTTCCGGGAGTTCGACAGCGAGGCGATGGAGTTCGGCGCGGGCGACGAGGTGCAGATGGTCGAAGCCAAACCCTTCGCTTTCACCTCGAAAGGCATCTTTTTTCCCTTCCCCCTCGTTCTTACTTCGATTTTATCCCTTTTTGATTAAAAAAAAAGGATTTCGATTGGTTTAGCTCGATAGAGAATCTCTATCTTCTACTCCACATATGAATTCATGTGGGTTCTAGTTCGCGCATGATGGATCTTTAACTCGCGTCTAGGGTTTTTTTTTTAGCTTGATATTCTCAAATTAGGTATTGAGTTCTGTTCTTCCGCAAAATTTTTAGCTTTACTTGGAGTATCTTTCTTATTTGGAACAACTTTTCTCCCAAGCTTTTATTTTGCACCTTATCTTAGTTTCTGTTGGATCATTCATTATATCGCAATTTGTATGGCTTATTTAGTTTTAGTTTTTGATCTGTATCACTTGCATATTTGTTCATCAAGCTTTTCCTCTGATGTTTATAAGCTTGCTTTGTTCTCTCTTTTTGATCAAATCATTCATTGTCTATCTGTTCTTTTCTCTTTATAGTTTGTTTTGGATCCTTATTATCAAAGTGTCTTAGATCTGTGATTTATGGTTGCTGATCAAGAACTTGCTAAGCATCAAAAAATCTCCTTCAAAAACATGTACTAATTTCCTTTTAAACATCGCAGTAGATGGAGCACTCGGTCACAAAGATGTCAAATTTAATGAACCTGAAATTAGGCCTGCAAAAAGGAACAGAAAGAATCAATACCGGGGAATCCGGCAGCGTCCTTGGGGCAAATGGGCAGCTGAAATCAGAGATCCCCGAAAGGGTGTTCGCGTCTGGCTCGGAACCTACAACACTGCTGAAGAAGCTGCACGAGCATATGATGCAGAGGCTCGTCGGATCCGTGGCAAAAAAGCCAAGGTGAACTTCCCTGAGGAGGCACCTCCAAGTGCTCAAAGCTTCTTGCCGAGTTCAAATGCCCGCAAACTGAACCACCCTTCAGAGAAGCTCAATTTTAACCAGAATATGAACTACTTGGAAGGACCAGATCAGGATATACCTGCCGTTTTTGCCTTTCTTGACCATAAGGAGCCTATCAAGCAATCCATGAATTTGAACTCCTTCATGGAGAAGACGCGAAAATCTCCTGTCGATGATTGTGCAACTAAGTTTTATTCTGAATATGGTTGCAGTAGTGAAGCTAAGACACCTGAGATCACTTCAATTATCGGCAACACTGAGGAAGTAGTCTCTGCCGATATCTCCTCAGCTGAGAGTTTGTCTGAGGAATTGTCTGTTTTTGAGTCCTACATGAACTTTCTGCAAGAACCCTATCTGGAGGGAAGCCCAGATGCGTCGGCTGAGGGCCTTCTCCTTAGCGATATGATTCAAGAGGTGAACGATGAGGATCTTTGGAGCTTTGCCGACTTTCTTCCAATGGCAGTGAAGGGTTACTGAGGGATCTCATTCCTGCAATACTGTTTTGTAAATAGTATGCAAGTGTAAGCAAGTTTACATGATTGGAGAATGTCGGAGCTACATATATAATTCGGTTTCACTTTCTAAAGAATTTGTCCTCCCATTTTGTTTCAGGAATCGGTGCGCTAGAAGCATGGTGAAGAAGACATATCAGCTATGATTGTGAGAGGAGCTTCTCTTTATGCAATCATCTATCTTTCTATGTGATATATATCGTTGTGGTATTGCCTTATGTTTCTCTTGTTCATGTACTAAATTCGTGTGTTGTAGCTAGTTGTTGGCTTTCTATTATTATATTTCTGCACCGTGCTATGTGTATCGATAAATAATGCACACTCGTATGCTCTTAACTAGTCACACTGGTAGACTATGAACTCATTCTAAGTAATCATACTTCTATATGCACTTTCTTCAAGTTACATCTATAGGATATAGTTAAGGATTTCAACTGTAGTTTTTCGATTTACCTCCTTACAAATGGTCGTGAAGTCGATCGTGTAAGACCGCTGGGTGATGGATTTCACCTTTTGTTGAAAAAGCTAACGTTTTCGCTTCTCAATGAGCAAAAGTTTTGTCCTTAGATCAACCTTGAAGTTTCATACTTTTTTCGGTGTTTTGGAAATGAGTAGGATGCTCAAATTGATCGAAGAGTAGATATCTTATTCATCGTCTCAAATCTTCCATCTTTGCCAACAATAGTTTTAAGCAATTTTAATTAAATTTAAATAATTTTAGTTAATTTTTTTAAGAAAAAAAAATATAAAAGTACTCTATGTATAATATTTTGATTAAATTGAATTAGAAAAATTAAAAATTTAAAAATAAAGACTGAAATATTCACTTTCGACTGCATCATAGTTGAATATGAGATAAATTTATTATTTAAGAAATTGATAAAGGGCACATTTTAGTAAATTTATGTAAACCCAAGGACTTAATTGCACATTAGTAAACGTATATCGTGTTGGATCGATCCGACTAACACTAGCTCCCTTGTTAAGTTTGACAGAAAGATCCCTTAGATTTTGCTAATTGAAATAACTCAAATTCAATACCCTTGGCAATTACACTCGAGCCACTAAATTCTCACTGTTTAATAATAGAATTTTTAAGGTTCCAACTGCATCAAAATTTAGTATTTTAGTTATTTAGCATTTTAGAAGGGTTTAACTGAGGGGATATATGGATTTACTTGTGTAAATAATTATTTTTTATCTTGCTTGTTATTAAATAAGGAAAATATTTTTAATTCCTTGTACGTCTTTCTTCTCCGATCAAATGTCCATCGGAACCCCGGGGTTGATCCCGCCCTCACTCGGCGGCGCCACCTCCTGCACCGTGACGGAGGTGTTGAAATACTCCCAAAATCGGATAATGCGAGCGGCGGCGACGTCGGCGGCTCAGGCGTGGACCCAGTACGCGTGCTTCCTTCACACCCCTCCGCTACGACCCAGCGGCCGACCTCCGCCACTTACCGCCGCCGGGACCGAAAGTCGCGCGGGCCAGCTTCGCTCGTCAGCGTGCGCCGCATGTACTGGCACCGCCGCCTCCAGTCCCCGGTCGTGACATCCTCATTGACGCCCTCGTCAACGCTGGTGCTGTGGAGGATGACCAAGGAAGGCATGTCGCCGGACATTCCCCACCTTCAATTCACTCCTTCAGGCGCTCTGTAAGTCCGGGGAGACGGATTTCTGCGTGGGGCTGCTCCAGGGGGTGAGCGACATGGGGCTCTGCCCGGACATCTCGACCTACAAGCTAGGTCTCGAGGCGCCGCCGCCCGTGGAACCTCCACTCCATGTCCTCCACCAGCGCCCTGCTAGGAGGAATCCGAACCCCGACGAAGGACCGAACAGAGGAGGGCAAGGAGGACATGGAGTGGAGGGGCAAAAGAAGTGACCCAACGCATAAGGAAGAGGTCAATCAACAACTCTTTTGTTCAAAAAAGATGAAATTCGATCCCATCATTTATAAAAGGTAAGGAGGGTATTATTCGATTTCATCGGGATTTGAACTATTATCCTTTTATGTAAATCTGCTTCATCGTAACCAACTCAGTTGTGTCTCGGAGGCAACTCTTTGTTCTTCATCGAACGAGTAAATGATTCCTATGAACATTGAAATGTCTAGAAAAGAATGGATAATTATTGAAGCAGTCAGTTGTTATCATCAATATATTTACAGTATACTTCGAATGGTAGGGTTTCCAATTCAAAGGATCCCAAAAGAATATATACTATACACTCTCATACTCCTATTGCTCCATCCATCGATAGGAGAAAGTAACACCACCAATTAATGAACTTTTAGCAAACTTCTCCAAGAAATAATGGGGGTGAGATGGATACTTTGATGTGTTTGTTGAATGCATGTTGGCACCACTTTCCTGCCTTTTCGATTGTTTGTATTCTTTCGATCATCGAAAACTCTCAGCTGGTCCGCGACTAGGGGGATGAGCACGAAACGTGATAAGAACATTTAGAGTTAGTGGCATAATGTTTCGCCGAAGATAACCCATCGCACAAAGCTATCGGAGAATTCTGGAGGAGTGTTTGCATTTCGGAAAGCAACATGAACCATTCCCATTCCTGGTGTCTGTGTTCCCTGCAACAAAGATTGGCATAAGCTTATTCTTCTTGACTACATGTTAGCAACAAAAGTAATCATTTGTGGCAAGGTCCACCGTAATAACCGGAACTGATACAATCTACAATCTACAATACCGTAACATCGCAACCTAGTCGTTAAATCAATAGGCTTAAACCGTCGTCCAAAATGGTTAAGGTTAACTAACCAATAACATACTGTTGGAATTCACTGAGGGTATTGCAAGTTTCTTTCAGACTTTAGGGGGTGAAGACAATCAGAAATGTGAAAAGATCACAGATTCTATGAGCTTACCTCTAAATCCAAAATGGAAAAAGATATGAAAAGTCATATAATTACTCAATTTATCAGCATTAGAAGTTAACCAATGGAGTTCTTAAATGGAACTTTGATCTTGTTTAATTGCAGAGAAAGAACACTAACCTTAATGCTAGATCCATTTTGATTCAGAGTTGCCTCAGCATTTATGCCATCGATATTCTCAGTTAAAAGATTCTCAATTGAGCTAAACCTGCACCCCAGAATAAATATTAACAGAATGTTCGTCTAAGCAATTTCTAAAAAGGAAAATTAAGATATAAGATATTTGGTTATTAAAAACTTAGTCTCCGAGGTTAGGCGTCATTTCATTTCGGCTGTTTTGCCAAACAAAATGGATAGGCACATGCAGCAAAAAATTAAAAGATTACCTCTCAGAAATTTCATCATCGCATGAATTACCAGATGATGACAGCCAGTCGAGGTCCAGAAAATTTGATTCCCCATGTTCATAGACAAAATTCGGCTCGCAATCTGCAAAAAGTTGCCTCCCCGACATGGTGGGTGTGTACCTAAACAATCATAACACAGTTTGAAGCACTAAATCAGGTACTAGGTTCAGGTATTGATAGAACAATATACTGAAAAGTAACATCACTAAATAGATTCTGAAATATCAGTCAACTGGGCTTGGGGAGACACCGATAGACACAAGTCAGTAGGTACTAGCCCATCTAGCTTATCTCTAAACGCACATGATCTGCTAGAATAATCTTTTTGTTTGGCAAAACTAAATCATTTTGTATGCATCAATTATTCATAGTAATGCAACTGACCTTGAATATGACACATCACTTCCACAAGTTGAGATTTCTGGTGTTGAACAGCAAAGGTTCTTTCCATGCTCTTGATCATTTTGCCCAGATAAGGATTTTCTCTGGTCAATACTATAACTAGATAAAAGCATATCGCTTTCACAAAGTATGTTACCATCTGAGAAGGACCTTTTGAACAATTGCCTGAAAACATATCAATATCAGCTAAAACAAACAATATATTTGTCATTCAACTTGAAAGGACAACCAAAGTCCATAAATGCCATCAAGGACATTCGACACCATAAGGACATCACAATTAGTTTTATTGTTAGTTAAATTTTACAAAAAAAGGTGATGAACAAATTGCGCTATCAAAAGCCAGTTTAAGATGTAACCTTCTACAATCACCAAAGTTTTTGACATTGCAAAGTCCATAAATGTTAAATATAAGCAAGGGGAAAAGAAGAAAAAGAAGCATGAGACTGATATTTCTAACCATGGTTATAGGAATTGTCAGATATTAAAATTAGTGAGAAAAAGTATCTGTAAAAGTAAAGTACCTAGAATCTTCATCAGGAAAAGCATGAACACTTTTTCCCAAATTCCAATGTTGATCAGAATCCAATTCCCATAATGCTGGCTTACCTTGTTGAGGTCGGAAATGACCCAGAAATCTACATTTTACAGGGCCAGCAAGCACAAATCAGCAGAATGAATATAATTCGATGTCGAAAAGAACTTAAAATCCACTTGCAAACATAAAAAATGGCAACAAAATTCAGCAGACAAATTGCTTTCAACGTACAAATTTATTGCAGCCTGCTTTTCAGCATCCATATAGGCATTGCTGTAGTATCTTTGAAGGGTTCTAAAAAACTCTTGAGATTGTACAGCAGGTTTCCAAATGCCTCTCCTCTCAGAGAATATCTATCAAGTATCAGAAATTGAAACAACACAATCACAAGTCAAGCTACCTATGTGAAGAAGAATGTGAAAAGAATGTAGCATATGCTAAGTTTTTAATACAAAAAACTTGGGAGCAACACTAATTTGTTGGCTAACTTGTATTTTAATGCATGCAGATTTTATTTTTGCTTCACTACATTGAAATAAAACATGTATTTGAAAGCAAACCTTATTATGAGCAGGAGAACCACCATATTGTAGAGCAAGAGTATCACCCATCCTTTCATACAAACTCATCAAATCATCAGCCAAAGGAGAATCTAGATCAATCCTTGGTATCTGTATCAGGTGTAAAGCATGAAGTTGATGCCCAAGTGCAGCTAAACCATATGCATATTGAGCAACATTTGTCCGATCTAAACAATCAATGCAATTTGTTCGCAGAACGCCTTGCTGCAATCTAATTAATTTAGCCAAGAAAATTCCGGAATCACTGATCTTTTTTTGTGCAATTTGTTGTTCAGATGTAACACAGTCTTCCAAGCTATAATCTTGAGAAGCTTCCTTCAACGTTTTATCTTCTTGAGAACCAACTTCTATCAAGTTATCTTCTCGCAAACCATCTCCAATGATGATATCACTATCCGTGTTGTGGTTATTGCTGTTACCCATGTTAATGAGACTACCAGAAGACCAGAGACCACCAAAATCCTTCCTACAGAACATCAGCAGTAAAAGAATAAAAAATATGTTTAAAAGGAATCATCTTCTATGGTGCATACTGATAGGCACCATGTTATTGCCTAGCATGCCAAAGAATGGCTAGATTTCAGTGTGGTGTCAAAATACAAAACCCAGATGTGCATCCATGCAAGTGTCTGGCATGTTGTGATAGTTCACTAAACAACGAACTGATTGATTGTTATAACAGTGCTTCTACAGAACTTATTTCTCAGGCAGATGCCTTCTCTCAATTGCTCAAACTCCTGCAGCTCCCTGCCTTCATGGAAGATGTGGCCATGGTGGCAGACATCATTCATACATATACATGTGTTTAATATGGCCACACCAAACTATGTTAGGACAACCATCTCCACATGCCATCCTACCACAATGCAGATTGGGACCACTTCATCGTCCTCTAACTCTGCTCCAGCATCCATGGCTAGACGATTGAATCTCATAATGCTTCAATTATCATAAGCATCAACCTTTACTAGTGACATTATTGTCTTGGTCATTAACGTCCTCACTGATTAGATTTTAGCGTGAACTATGCAAACTTGACATACCAAATTATATGAGTGGTAAATATCAGATTATTAAAATAAAGCATTTTTTAAACTTGAATATCATATCTTTTCTTCCTTTAATCTAGTGTCATTAGCATACTATTTTCCCTTTAATCTAGTTAACTTTGATATTAGAGGTGCCAGTCTTGTCTTTATTAATGGTGGGTTTTGTTAATTTTAATCTTTTGTTGATGATTATTCTCCTACAGTATAGGTCTGCTTACTGAAAGTGATTGATGTATTCAAAATTTTCCCATTTTGAAATAAAGACAGAGTTGTATACTTTTATCAAGATTTTATGAACCAATTTATATTCTGGAGTATATGTTGTTCCTTTACTTGTTTATGTGCTTTACAAGGCATCATCCACAAAATCACCAGTGCTTATATAGCAGAATTATGTCATCCAGAGCAAGAGTTGTTGCTGCATTTACCATGTTGTTCCATGTGTATCCAAATAATATCACGGAAATATGATTATCATCTCATGCTATATTATTAATTATGTCTCTTATTGATAACACCACCCTTTTCTTAGCGGTAACACCAAGAACAGGAGGACCACTGAAAAGATGGTTTTTGGAGATTTTAATTTTAAACATCCATCGCAAGTGGATTAACAAGAAATTAAAATACCTTTACCTTAGTGACAACAAAAAGTAAGTCGTAAATTAGAAAAGTAAAATCTTAATTGTAATTGCATCGATCTTGGACAAAATAAAGCCATCATCAAAGCAATTTCTTAGAGATGGAGCATAGATCGATGCACTCAAGTATCATCCAAAGAAAATAAATAGTGAATTCAATAAAGTAAATAAGAAATAAAAGGGATAATATTCTTACAGAATAATGGGTTCTTTTATATCACTGTCACACCCTAAAGTTGGTGACACTTCGCAATGAAAGAAGCCTGTGATATTCAAAGCATAGGCAGCAACTTTTCCCAGTAAAGTAAGAACACCTTTAGCCTTACTGCAAAAGAATTTATTGGCTCAGAGATGTGTGAGTTTAGATTTACATACCATGCAGTATCTAGATAAAGAAGGTAAAAGATACAAGTCACAATCAGGTAGTAACCTCCGAGAATGTCTATGAAGATCCCAGTGGAGAAACTTCAAACGACTTTCACATGGAAGATCTTTATTTATGAATTCGATAGCATTAGCAAATTCTGTGCGAAGAATAGATTCTCGAGGTTTCTTCTCTTGTGACTGTTGATGAAAAAGTGCCACAAAAGATGATTGGCAAAATAACCACCACAGAGAAGTATGAAATGCTATTATACTGAAAAACTCACTTTTCATGTTTCACATAAAGAAGAAACCTTTGAAGTGCTACTAATAGATAACGTACCTTAATTAAGTTTAAGATGATAACAGGTTTCCCATATCTTAACACAAGATTATCAAAGTGAAGTCGAGTGGCTTCATAATCTTCATCTTTTCTATGCACTGTAAAAAAGAAAAGAAAATAAGACAACAGTAAAAACACAGAATTCTAAACCATATGCATGTGTATGTGTGTGATGTTGATGAGGTGCTTCAGCTTGTTTAAAAGCTTACAAATAATATCAGGCTTAAGATTGAGTCTCGAGGTTTCCTGGGACCAATACAGTGGTATTGAGCCCCTGTTCTGAACAACAGAACAAATATGTGTTGGTATTTCTCCCGGAATGTCTTCAAATACAATCTGTTCTGTCTCGACATCATTTGCCACTCTACCCTTCTTGTTAATTCCACGCTTTAAATATCTGATTAATAGAGACATAATGTTATTAGATTATTCGAGGGGAACAAATAAGTAAAAAAACAAAGTTATAAACTTCAATCTCTTTGATTACAAAAAATAATTTTGTTGACTGCCTGGGTTAACCTAAACTTGGAGAGAGAAAAGGAGGTAAAAGAACCTAGTTCCAGCATAGTGACGCGAGCGCCTGGCAATTAGTGTCATCCTAAAAATCTTGCCAGATATTGAAAGTTTTGCCTGAATAAACAAAACAGAAACCAATGAGAAACAACAAAAAAACAAATGACAATTAGGTCTGAGTATTCAGTTAAGATCGAACCGAACCGAATCAAATTTTTTTGAACTAAACGAACCGACCAAATTTTCAAATAAAAACTGAACAAACCGAACTAATAAAATAGTGATTAATTCAATTTTCGACTGAATTAACCGAAATAACCAAATTTTTTAAATATTATAAAAAATTTACCAATTAATTAAGGATTTATAAGTTTACTTACTTAAAAATTTATAAATTATTTTTTTTATTTTGATTAATTTGTTTAACCGAATAAGAAATTTCAAAACCGAAACCGAACCGAATTAATCGATTTTTTTAGAAAAAATAACCGAAATTCCGAAATAACCGAACCGAATTTTTAAATTCGGTCGGTTCGCAAATCGCTTGGGGCAAATACTGGAGGGGCCCCCGGGTAAAAGTATAACTTTTTGCCACAATAAAAATATGTAGAACTAGAACGTAGTTTCTAGAAGATTAAACATTTACCTGCTTAAAGAAACCATATACTAAAGCAACTGTCCATAGAGTATTCTGAAGATGATTGTGTATTCCACGTGTCAAAAACTCATTCCAGACAAACATGGATCGATATAACTCTTGCCCTGTTTGACTATCAGAAATATTCTTCTGGAGGCTTCGCATGACATGGTATGAGTAGCTAAAGAAGAAGTCTTTTGTCAAATCTAGTGAACATAATAGTTTCTTGTATCTGGAGCACCAAACCAAAAGTGATTAATTATTAGCAAATATTTTTGACAGATTATGAACGAAGAATTATGATACAAACATAATCAGTTAATACTATAATATGACTATGAGAAAACCTAGACTTCAAAAAAGGGAAAAAAAAAATCTTGGAGTTACAACATGATCTGACATCATTGATAAGAACAAACCTATTTTCATCCTTAGAATATGCCTTATTGGTAAGAATGGTAGAATTTGGAAGTGCAATCATCTCGGCTTTGGTGACAGCATAGATAGCATGGCCATATATAGCACCAATCTGCCGCCTCTTAGTGATAAGCAGCATATAATAAGGCCCCAAGAATTTCACAAATCCTGAAATGACAATTGATCTTGTTGAAACTAAACAACATAAATAACAAAGAGATAATTAACTTACCAATGATACCATAACAATTAGTGACAAATTTTAGTCCACCAGTTGACCTGTTTCCTTCATCTATTCGCTTCAACAGCTCATTGCATTCACCTTCTGAGTATGTAGTGGCATCGTCATGGATATTAAGCTCTGAAGGTTCAGATCTGTCAATCTTTAACACTCTCCAGAATGTCCTATTTTTGTCTCTTCCAATCATATAGAATTTCTGTAACACACATAACAAATTTTCACACAAGCAGCAACAAACATATGAGATGAAAATTTGAGGTTTAAAAATATAAAATCCAATGAAACAACCCATCATTTAATTTCCCTTGATAATGTGTTTCACGGCTCTCAGTATTACAATTAGAACAAATGGTTAGCAATGTCTGGGACAATGCGATTGGAGTGGCCTGGTTTAGCTTGGCTCGATGTGAAGCAGAATTTCAAACCAAGCCAAAATTCACAAGCGCGTATTTTGAAAGAAGAAAAAAAATGAACGACTTGTCTAACAATCATCTGTTAACCTTTTAGTGCTGATCCAATGTCAAGGGCATAGTTTTCAGTAGTTAATATTCAAAATTAGCATCACTGAAAAAAATTTCAACTGTGTGACAGAACTTAAACTATTTCCTAATCGAAGATTTGAAAAACATTAATCTATTATTCATCCAACAAATGAAATTGTGAAAGACAAAACCCGGTTCTTTTATATGTCCATTGCATGAAAAATATCATCGACAAACCTTGGTGTCGATAAATTTCTAATTTCATAGTTGAAAGTAAAAGTAACAAAAAATCATGGGGTTTATGGCATTGTGTAATTCACTTTATGGGACAGATTGAGATCAATACACATATAACGTCATCTGATTCGAGTTCAAACATTCTCTTCGAGATGATTATCCCATTGTTGTAAACATAGTTATTGGCTTGTGTATGGGTGTTTCTATGGAATCGATTTTTAGCTTAAGGCAGTTGATGAATCTATAGGGCATTGCCAAGGTCATGCATATATTACCAAATGATCCCATTTGACATAGAAAAGGAACAAAAAAAGTGATTTAAAAAAAAACAAAAACGCATCCTTAGAATTTTGAAACTTCAACGACGAAAAAAAGGGATCAAACAGCGGAAACACGCACGAAAAATGCAACTTCAGCAAGTTCCTCACCGATCGAGTCTCGTAGAGCCTAAATTTATGGAGGTAGCAGCTCGAGGCGTCGACGTTGCTCGCGATCCCAGCTCCTGCCCCGCTCTCGACTGCCATCTGGAAGCCAAATCACTCGCGCATTCCAGTCCCGGCAGATCAGAGGACGACAAGCAGCCGGATCTCCAGATCCGCCCACCACCTCAAACGCCGCGGCATCTCGCAGCTCCTCCTCCCTTCTCCTCCTCCATAAATTGCGTCCGCGACACGATCTCCTCGGCGCAGCGACCCAAGACGGCAACAAAGGAACATGTAATGCACAAAAAAAACACGAAAATAATCTAGAAAAACGGGAATTTTCGATGCTGCGAGGCAAAGATCCAATTTTTGGAGCTTGGAAACGGAATTGGAGGTGGGAAACAACAAAAGGAGCTAAATCAGTGCTTGGTTTTGGAGATTGGATAGAAGGGTGGAACAAGAGAGAGGTTGTCTCGATCGTGAGGCGAAGCGTAACCAATCCAAAAAAAAATAGCCAATAATTGGGAGAAAAAAGAAAACGACATATAAAATAAAATTATATATTTTTTCATCAAATTTTATTTAAAAATATATGAGCTTCATATCTATTTTATTGACCATTTTTATACAAATGAATTTTATTTATTCAAAATTTTGAAAATATTAACTAGCTATAGAGGTTAATTTAAATATCTTAAATATGTTTAACTCGAAAAGCCACCTTATTAATTAGTTAATTAATTACTAATTATGAATAGGAGACTTAATAATAAGTAATTAATGAGAGAAACATCCATTTTTCTTTATTTTGGAATTAAAATAAAGAAATTGACCTTATCAGAATCAATTAATTAATTATTGAAGAATAAAAAGGAGTAATTTTGAAGGAGACGACCTCTCTGTCTTCCGAGGAACCCTAATGGGTCTTCTCCACCAGCTCTGGGACGACACCGTCGCCGGCCCGCCGCCCCTCGGAAAGCTCCGCAAGTACACCTCCTTCCCCGCTTCCTCCTCCTCCTCCTCTTCTGTAGCTTCCAACGCTGGCGCCGCTCAGATCACCCGCCGAGTCACCATCGTGCGCACCCCGCTCTCCCCAGCCGCGTCGCCCCCCTTGTCCCCGGAGAGCGCACCGGACTCCCCTATCTCCTGTGAGTTCCCCTCGCTTTGAACCCCCCTCATTTATCTCTGTTAGTGGTGGCGACATGGAGTGGGATTAAACAGATCTCATTTTGGGGTAAATTTCTTGGATTTGCAGCTCCGGGGCCATGGGGAGACTGGAAAAGGATTTGTAGGAAACCGGCGCCGGAGGGAACGGATGTTGCCGTTCCGAGAGCGCCCACCGTCTATGACTGGTTCGTATATCAACACTAACAAGTATGCTCCATTCAATTTGACAATTGAAAGAAACCTTTGGCATTTGCATTCCCAGGGTAGTGATAAGTGCGCTGGACGGATGAAGCTTGGAAGGACGAGAACTGAAAGCAAAAGGGAGTTGCAGGAAAAAAAAAGGTCAGCTTTTGTCTTTTGATCTTTGTAGATGGTCCAGTTTGTGTGTGTGTGTGTTG
This sequence comes from Curcuma caesia, assembly GCA_037834155.1. Classification (NCBI taxonomy): domain Eukaryota; kingdom Viridiplantae; phylum Streptophyta; class Magnoliopsida; order Zingiberales; family Zingiberaceae; genus Curcuma; species Curcuma caesia. The sequence goes on from JBBMKF010353599.1 coordinate 13,946, forward strand.
CTGTTCATAAGAAAGCTGTGAATGGAGAGGAGAAAGAATTTGGGAGTGTTGAGTTCAACCTTCCAATCACTTTCTGAGTTGTGTTCTAGTTTTTGCTTGATCCCTCTTTCTTTTGCATTGTGATCTGTCTGTTCTCCTTTATATTTTTTGCTTCTTGGCCATGTAATTAATAGCATTGTTCTGTTTTCGCTGAATGCATTACATGCCATGAACTCAACTGGTTTATCTCTGTATGGTCAGTCAAGCCCATAGGCTTCGTATACATGGTTAATCAAACTGACCCACTTACTTTCCAGTTAGACCAACTTGATTGATACGTCCGATTGAAATAGCTCATTTAAGCATGTTCGTCTTGTTAACACGGAAAAAGTAAATTATGATAACTGAAAGGTAAGATGAATGAGTGAATGAGCTATATATCAAGTGCAAGAATTTACATTCTCTCAGTTTCAAGATTTGATTCCTTGCTCATTGTGCAAATATATCATCTATTTACCATCTCTTCTTCTGCCCGTGGAGGCTAATGCATCAGAAACAAATTAGAGACAGAGAGAGTGGTCTCATCAGTGAATAAGTTATACGCACACGCTGTAACAACAGCTAGCCCAAACATGAACATTGAAACAAAGCAGAGAGGAGAAGAAGAAAAGAGTTCTTCATTGTTAGTCGTGGCCACTTAGAGATAGCTTAGGTGGCAAATTTAATTTGACACGAGAAGCACATACAAATTTTCCAACACCGTTTCATCTCATGAATGATAATTCATGTCCAATTGTTGCTATCATGAAGCAAGGAAATTGGTGGCAGTATTTCTACCTTTCTTTTAG
>JBBMKF010353819.1:0-14763 GCA_037834155.1 Curcuma caesia
AACTCCGACAATCTACTTCTTCTTTTTCGGATCCCGTTTGCCGCAGGATTGCCGGAGGAGGGGAGGCGAGCCGGCCTCACGCCGAACTAAAAGGGTAGCAAATTTTGAGGTTAAATTTTAAGAGATCTGCACTTTTTTTCTTCTTAATATGCTTTGAAAATGCTACAAGAGTTGTGATTGTTAGTGTTATGTTTTAGTTTTTCTTAGTTTACATTAGAAAAAAAAATAATCAACCAAAATATTCATATGGACTGCTCTTAAAGTTTTTGTCAGATAAAGCAACCTAATGTTGAAATTTTGGCAAAACTAGATCGATTGTTAGCAATTTTTTTTCATATTACGAGTTTGTGGTTGTGATATGGTATACTGTCTTAAATACTGAAGGGGGGCAATCGATGTTCCTGTCCAGGGTCGTTTGGGTGGGAATTGCAATTTCTCCCTGCCCCATTCTCATTGCTTGCTTGATTTGGTTTGTTGCCCATCATACTCACTGATTGCAATTGTAGCTGGTGGTTAAATGGGTGGAAGAAACACAAACATCGCGCTCAATAGGTGTTTTCTTCCCTCTTGTATCTCTGTATGATCTTATCTTCTTATTTGAAGCTTGGTTCTACTCGGGTTTGAAAAGTTTTGGCTTCAATGGGACATTTAAACATGGTATCAACCATTGATGGCTAGGGCTTTCCCTTGGAATATATGTTCTAAGGCCTATCATCCCTGTTGCTCCATTCCATTCCATGGAATGCCATTTTGTTTTATCACAATGCAAGGGGCTCCTCTTTCTCATAGATGTGAACAACACCATTATTTTGTGGTAATTTCTTGGAAAACATGCATTTCCAACAAAATCATTCTTGAAGGAAACACATAACCTAGAAATAACTTAACTCGAACACTAATTAAGTTCAACAATAGAATAAAGGCACAATATCAAGTTAATTCATCCATTCGGTAGATCAAAGTTGGACGGGGCATGATATCCTTCTTTTAGCAGATGAAGCAGGGTCTACCATAAGGATTAGTAATAGCTACCGATACGTCATCTCCATTTCATAACATGAACCACCTTTCTATTTTTTGCACTTTGCTTATCTCTATGCCATAACTTAAAGTGGATTTGTTTTCCCCTTTGGAATGTATTCCATTACTGCAAAATCTATCATTGAGTTTTATAGCATTGCTTTTTTCTCTTTGTTTTGTTGTATTAATTATACTATCCCGTAGAATCAGCAAGTGAATTGGTGTAATTGTACCAACAACATTTAAAGGAAGGATATGATGCATGAATAGTAAAAGGTCTGAGTAAGTAACACTGATAGCCATGATAAGGTTACTTCAATGAAGAGGACTGCTGCCTTTGCTCAAGTTTTAGCACTGTGGCTGTCGTAACCTCTTCTACATCAAGTGCTTATGCGTATGCATGGCAATGGGTTGGAAAAAAAGGCGTGGGCTGCATTTTAATTATGAATGCTGGCCTAGACTTCTCCCTATAGTTCCAATGTGATTTGGTAACCATGTCATGGCTATCATGTTTCTTTCATGATCAAACTGTCAACTGATCCTTCAACTTCTTCACAAACACTTTGGTTCCTTGATTATCATCCAACAGTATATCTACCTTCCTAGTCTATATTCCTTTATGCTATTTCTCTTAATAGTCATTCTGGCTTTGCTAATTAACCTCCTGCATAATGCAGATGCTGTATATGTCTGCTAATGTGAGTGTATATGTAGTCGATATGTTTGTTTTGAATAATAATATGTTGTATTGACAATAGTGTACAATATTATGTATCAAAAAGTATACAACAACAACCAACAACAACCAAGCCTTATCCCACTAAGTGGGGTCGGTTTCAAAAAGTATGAGTTCATATAAAACTTCAGATTAATCAACTTAACCAATTAATATGAATAAAATTTTTGTCACTTAATGTTTAAATCAGTTAGCCTAACTAATTTATAATTTCATATGAATAGTCTATTACTTTAGGCAATACATGTAATACAGAAACACTACCTGACAAAATCTTGGCTGTTGACCTAAGCAATAAATATAAGAGTTGCTTGTCTAATCAATGAGCAGATAATTTGATGTACTAGTTTATTTGGATCGTTTTCTGAATCTCTTTTTTGGCCAAATGTCGTTAATATGACTAGTCATTGATGTAACTATTTTCATATAGGTGCAACTGTAGGGATTAGAGTTATTTTGAGTTGGATAAATTTTAATTGAAAAAAAAACAGCTGATCATTTCAATTGGTATGTTAGGCCAAATTGAATAAATCATTGTAGTTTATCTTTCAACTTCAGTCAATCTGATGTGTTTTTATTTCTACTATTGCATTCCTTTGCATCTGCAGTGAAAATTTTGGTGGTTTTCTGAATCTTATGAAAATCAGATGATTTTGAATGGAATAGATGTGACTACTCTTGTATATCAAATTTACCTTGAATGAATTATCTTTCAAAATTAAGGAAAAAAGTAAACATACCAGCTTGATATGTTATACTGAGCTGATGTTGGTTTAATTTTGTGTAGATTTTTTCTTGAATATTGTTAGACATTTGCTCAAATTGGTTGGATATTTGCATGCTTTAAGCTCCTTACTAAGCTGGTTGATGTCTGTCTGATGCAAGACCAACCAATTACAACGATGGATGAACCCTCCAATGTGAAGCCAGAAAAGAAGAAGAAACCAGTGAAGCAAAAGGCTGCCGTAGTCGAAGTCAAGGGGGACTCTACAGGCGGCAAAGACGCAACCAATCTATCCAAAAGGCCACGGAAGAGATCAAAACCAATCCTTCAGAGCGGCGTTTCCCCATCTGATTCATCGCTCGATCCTTCTGGATCAAGCGATGAGTACAGGGCGTTGAGACACAAGTATCTGCTGCTGGAGGAGGAAAACTTCTCACTGGATAGACAGCTCGATGAGGTCGACGCAGATGTCAAAGCTCTGGAGGATGAGAAGTTCGCTCTGCTGGATCAGCTTGTTGTCTTGGAAGGTCTCGTCCAACCTTCTGAAATTAAGCGCCAAGGGGAGCTGTGAAGATTATTACCATACTCAACCGCTAAATCCTCATCCAGATTAGTAATTAACCTTAAGATAGCTCATGATGGATACATGATTTCAGGAAGAGCCCATGATGCTTAGTAGTTGATTGTAAGATAAGTTTTCTTCTGATGTGTGAGCTCTCTATCTAGATCCATTCTTGGGTTTTCCAATTCATCTGTTCACCAAGTGAGTATATGTGGATGTGGAAAGTGACCCTCGGGATATAGGTGAGTTGGTTACGACGTAGCAGACTTGCAGAAGAGGGCAAGGATTCGAATCTTGGCGAAGTCAGGCAATATCCTCCTGCGTTGTAATCAATTGTATTTTTTTGATTTACCTCCTCATAAATGATCGTGGGGCCGACTGTGTGGGGCCGTTAAGGTGGCGGATCCACCTTTTTGCAGAAGTGGATGTGGAAAGTGTATCAAATTTGGTGGCTTGGGCGTTTCTTGACGCCACAGCTTCTGCTTCTCCAGTTTTTCTTCCAAGCTTTGCCCGATTGCTGACCTCCAATCTCTTCGAAGCTATGCACATTCATGTCTCACCGGGAATAACAGCAGCAAAATGATGGAGAGATCGCGGCGGGCTCTGGGATTCCTCTTGATTTGCCTGCTGATCTGCCTACGACTGGTTTCTGCTTTCCGCCGGCCGCCTCCGGGGAGGGTGATCCAAACGGCATTCGAGAAATCACGTTCGCACCCGCAGCAAGTGCATGTGTCGGCGGCGGGGCGAGACCAGATGAGGGTGTCGTGGATCACCGGCAGCCTGCACTCGCTGTCGCTGGTGGAGTACGGGAAGGCGCCGGGTCAGTACGAGGCGTCGGCGACAGGGGAGGCCACTTCGTACCTTTACTTCTCTTACCGCTCCGGCAAGATCCACCACGTCAAGATCGGCCCGCTCGAACCCGGCACCGTCTACTACTACCGCTGCGGGGGAATCGACGACGAGTTCAGCTTCAAAACTCCGCCTGCGACTCTCCCCGTCGAGCTAGCCATCGTAGGTAATCAGTCGCGCAATTTAATCTTCTTCGTGCTTCGCGTTTGTCTTGATCATCACGAATTTGTTTTTAGGGGATCTTGGGCAAACGGAATGGACAGCGTCGACGCTAGCTCACATCGGAAAATCAAGCTACGACATTCTCCTTCTGCCCGGCGACCTTTCCTACGCAGACAGCCAGCAGCCTCTTTGGGACTCCTTCGGCCGCTTCGTCCAACCATACGCGAGCCGGCGGCCGTGGATGGTGACCGAGGGCAACCACGAGACCGAGACCATCCCAATTCTCTACCCGGACCCTTTCGTCTCCTACAACTCCCGCTGGCGCATGCCCCACGAGGAGAGCGGCTCCGCCTCCAACCTCTACTACTCATTCGACACCGCCGGCGGCGCCGTCCATGTCATCATGCTGGGCTCCTACGCCGACTTCGACTCCGGCTCCCCGCAGTACGAGTGGCTGGCGGCCGACTTGGCCAAGGTCGACCGGAGGATCACCCCGTGGCTCTTCGTGCTCCTCCACGCGCCCTGGTACAACACCAACGCGGCGCACCAGGGCGAGGGCGAGAGCATGAGACAGGCGATGGAATCGCTGCTTTACGGAGCGCGAGTCGATGCTGTCTTCGCCGGGCACGTCCATGCCTACGAACGCTTCGTGAGTTTATTAATTGAATCCTCTACAGATTCTTCTTGCTTCTGTTTTATGTGATCGAATTGACGCAGACGAGGATCTATAACAACAAGGCGGATCCTTGTGGGCCGGCGTACGTAACCATCGGCGACGGAGGAAACAGAGAAGGGCTTGCACTGGAGTAAGTAGAGAATATAGCTAGCGAATCCATCTGTCAAGAACAATTAATCTGATAGATTTGTTTGTGGAATTTAAAGGTTCGACCAGAATCACAAGTCGGCTTCTCTGTCGCTGTTGCGCGAGGCGAGCTTCGGGCACGGTGAGCTCCGGGTGGCCAACGCGACCCACGCTCGCTGGACGTGGCACCGCAACGACGACGCTTACTCCACCGTGCGGGACGAGGTGTGGCTGACGAGCCTCGGCGACGGCGCCTGCGGTGTTGGACGCGCCGCCAGAATCGCAGGAGCTTCAGCCAAGCTCGAGCTTTAGGGAACAGTAGGAATTAATTAATCGTGATAAAAAAAATTTTATTTATTTTAAAAAATCTATATATCTTTCCACTTAAAAAAATTATATACATCTCCAACTAATTGGAATGTGATTGTGCTTTGCAGTAAAAGATAGAATTTGTCATTGCAATGATTTTATACGATTGATGTTATGATCATTTATGAGAAAATAAATTAAAAAATTATAGTTGATTATTATAAAAGAAAGTATTAATTCAATTTCATCGAGATTTAATCTTTGTTCACTCCAATAAATATATTCTGTAATAGTCAACTTAATCGTGCTTTGAGGACAAATGTGATTATGCTCAATTCACCATCACATAGACAGATATAGTCATACCTTCATCTATGGCAATAATTCATTAATCATGGTGGGAAGAGAACTCGTGAATAATTAAAAAAATAAAAGAGGTTTTCTTCCTTCGAAGCAAATCGATTTCAGGTGCAAAATTGACAAGCACGCAACAATTTGCATCTTTAAATATAAAACAAAATAAAAAGTCTCTCAAACAAAGAAGGAGAAAAAAAAGTTCACAACTTGGCCAAAAATTTTCACAGAGCTTAATCGTTCCTTCAAGTTTTAGAAAAAATTTCTACATCTCAATCATACATGGCCCTAACTAATGTTAGTCGGCAGCATAATTTGCGCTCGATTGCGTCTCTTTCGTGATTAGTTGGATCTAATTATGTGTTAGTCAAGAACAAGTAGTGCCTATCACACATTGCAATCCTTCCTTCCCTTTTCCTCCCCTTTTTTCGGTATTTAAATTTAAATTTAATTTTAATTTTTCTTTTGAATTAATTCAAATTAGGCAATCAAAGAATGTGTGTGGAAAAAATAAATATTAAAAAAAAATCAATTTCGGGTATCTTGTCCCTATTCTTCTGCCACTATTGAACAATTAATAATTAATAATGTGGACAAATTATTGGTGGCAGTGGCAGTCTATAATTGCGATGTGGGATCAAATGCACCTGCATGAACATTTGCCAAGCTCTCCATGAAAAATATGCATTTATTTTGACTAAAATAGTTTTTTTCTTTTTTTTAAAAAAACTTCAGTCGATTAATAAAACTCAATTAATCAGTGTATCTATGATTGAGCTAAAACTTAATTTTATTTTAAAAAATAAAATTAAACATTTCTTGACTATATTATTCTGCATTATTATTTATCATCCTCTTTTATTTTATTTGTTATGAAAATTTTCTCATTTCGCAATAGTTCAGATGTATTGGGGATGAAAATGGGACCCATGGGGTGGGCCATCCGCTCGGTCGTTACTTAGTTCGTGACTTACGGCTTGTTTTCTTCCCTCACTGCGCCAACCTTCACAGCTATGAATCTGCTCGTCCTTGTGAAGAGCGTTAAGTCACCTGCCGATTTTCTCTCTCTCTCTCTCTCTCCTAAACCCTAATTGGCGGATCGTTTGAATCCCCTGGAAATCGATCGCTCTACTTCTCGACTTCTGCTTCGAGGTCTTGATTGGGCAGTGGGATCGGTCCCTCCGTTCGGATCAGTATCGGCGTCGGCGGTGAATCTGTACGGTTTCTTGTGCTTGGTTTCTCTTTTTTTTTTCGTGTGATTCCTTCGAGCCTCGTGCTGGTTTTTACTTATTGATTTCTTATATCTGTTCTTCGCCCGACTTTTTCGTTTCCGTTTCCATGACAATGCGGGTGGCTAATCAGGGATTTCCTACCTCTTTTTTGTGGGTTGCTGTATTTTCGTACTTTGACGAGAAAGTCTCTGCTGCGGCATCGATCTGTCCGGAGAGGGGCAATTTTTATTTGGAAAAATCGGCTCGCCTTACTGTAGTAGTTTTCTTAAATGCCTGCTTTTTGTGTAGATTCAAAAAAAAAAAAAAAACAAGAATCCAGAAAAATATCCCGGTAATCTAGACTTTATTGTGGCTATGAAGAAAATTTTGTTTTTGGCGATGTTTAATATTTTTGTAATGAGATTTTTGTTCAGATTTGGTTTGATATGAACGCCTCAATTCAGAGAAACGAAGAGATAACAGTGGAAGTACACTCCCTGTATACTTGCCACAAAATGTACTAGAAGGCTAAAATTTTTTTCAAAAAAAAAAAAAATCTGTATACCTCTGGATCCAGTTAATTTTTTATTTGTTTTCTTGGAGTAATTGCCTAAACACACTAATGCCGTGTTTTCTTATTGCAGAATCATTGTTTACCGTGAATTTAAGTCATTGCTTGGTGTCTCGCGATGATACTTCACTTCGCTGTAACATGGATTTCTATGAGATGATCTATCCATTTGATATTTGATCAACATTGAGGCTTCTCTCTCAAGTCAGTTGAGCAATTATCAGATATGTCTGGCGGCACTTCTGAGATTGTTGAGGCAAATGAAGACCCAAATCTGGCCAGTTGTTATGATGGATCAAAGATTCCAAGTACTAAGCTCAAGCCAAATCTCCAAGATGATAAATGCCAATACAAGGATGATGAACTTGACCAGCTTTTAAGAGCAATAGATCTCAGGACATCAAGGTTTGTTAGTCCTAGTCATTCAGGGATAGATTCGTTGCATAAGAATGCTTTGAAGAAAGCACTCAGAGGTGGCACACCTCGAACGTCAGGAACAGGAATGCCAGAATCTGCCACCTTAAAACAGGCTTTGAGAAGACTATGCATTTCCCAAGCATCAGAGATGGCTGCTATGAAGAGGTTATCGGGGGCCTCTGAAGCTGTAACAATTGAGAGGCTTTATGCTTCGGTGGTGGTCCAAACAAATGACTCTGATTTTCCGCTGAATGTGGCAAAGACAAATGTAGTTGAAATATCCGTCACTCCTTTCAAGGTATCCGGAGACTCATCGAATAGACCAGTTCCATATGGTGAACTACAACAGGCAGAGTCAAGTAACCAGAATACTGCTTCAATATCTAATAAGCCTATTGTAACAAAAATCAGAATCCAAGATGTACTTCAATCTGTACCAGATGAATCATTTGAAAGTCAATTGGCAGCAAGGAAGAGGGATATGAAGGGTAAATCAGTCTCCAAACAGTCCATATCTAGCCCACAGGCTGTTTCTGCATCAAACAATTCGATTGTGATTCCACGTCTATTACACTCATTAAATAGGAATAATCTTACTAAACTGAAAGTGAAGTGCGAGCCAGCTTCAGTGCCTAGTGGTTCCTCCAAATGCAGTGAAGCTAATAAAAGTGATACTACTATGTCTACATCAAAATCATGTTGTCCCAAAGAATCTGTCACCCCTGCATCTACTGTTCCAGAAAGTAATACAACAGATACTGATTGTGGTGCAGTCAAAACTGTTTCTGGCATAAATAGCTTCGGCAGTGGTCAAGTCAGTGGAATGAAAGAAAGTGAATTCTCTACATCACAGGAAGAAGGGGAGTGCTCCCATAGTTCCAAAAGCAGCACTTGTGATTATAGTTGCAGCACTAGCTTTAGTGAAGAGAGCCATCAGAGTGGTATTGTTGTTAAAGGATGTAGACCTCACATGTCGAAGGATGTGAGATGGGTCGCCATTAGTCACATATTAAATCAGCAAGCAAGACTGTGTTTAAATGACTTTAAGCTCCTCAAACGACTCGGTTGTGGAGATATTGGAACAGTTTATCTTGCTGAACTAGTTGGTTTTGAATGCTTGTTTGCTTTGAAGGTCATGGATATTGACTTCCTGGTTAGCAGAAAAAAGTTGCTAAGAGCACAAACAGAAAGAGAAATATTGGAAATGCTAGACCATCCATTTCTTCCTACCCTCTACTCACATTTTACAACAGATAACCTCTCATGTTTGGTTATGGAGTATTGTCCAGGTGGTGATTTACATGTTTTACGACAGAAGCAACCTGGAAGGAGTTTCTCTGAGGCAGCAGCTAGGTATGTAGATTAAATTAATGCATGTGTTGCTTAAGCAGTCAATTTCTTCCTAAACCTATTTGTTTGTGGTTTTGTTTGGTTTTCATGTAGCTACATCTAAACCATGCCATTATGGACGTCTAGAAATAGACATGCATCTACTTGACCATTTGATTAGGGATGAATGGATGTGTTTCTAACATGATATAGCACTAAGATTGTTTCAATCCAATAATTGTATATTCTGTATAGAAATGTACAGAGAAAAGTCAGACAAGGCAACTTCTGATATTATTTGCATAAATGGAGAAATACATGTAGGAAATTCCAGTTGGAAGTATATTTAACAATCACCATTTTGGTATTTTAAGAATACCCTGGAAGCACTGATATTCATTTGGTTTTACAGAATTTAGAGAAAAGAAACATTCTATTGCATATATCGTAGAGGGATATTACATGTTGATGTAAGACTTGATGTAAAGGGATATTACATGTATATGTAAGACTTGATGTAAAGCCCTAAACCGAAAGCCTAATATAGGATTAAACCCACTACACTTATAACCCAACAACACACACTTAACACTGTCCATCAAGCTAGAGCATGGATACCATCTATGTCCAGCTAGTTATTCAGAGTAGATTGATTTTCACAAAACAACATGGTTAACACATATTACCATGGTAAAATAAAAGACATAGAATTCACACACAAGTGAAACCTAACATTGGTGGAGCATGCAAGCTGCAATTCCTTGAACTTAGACCAATCAACACGTCAATAAAGAGAGGATGAATAGAGAGAGATCCCAAGAATCATTCCTAGGTCAGGTTCTCCATGCGGCATTGCATACAACATGACGTGGAATATAGAAGAAAGAGAAGTAAAACCCTATGAAAACAAGGGAAACTAAAAGGATGAGATAAATTCTAGGCAACAAATCTCACAAGTGATGCATACAACAACACACAAAAGGAAAAAAGGAAAAGGAAATCACGCTACATGGATCCTAGTTTGATAAGAGTTCTCTTGCATGCCTCACACACAAAGCTTGCACGTGGTGGATCACAAATGATGTACGGGAAGATGAGATGGGTCGTGTTGAGTTGGAGGATGAGCTATGTGTTGCATGTCATGAGCAATCTTATTTCGTGCCATGCGAGAGAAGTGGAGTTGAAAGGAGACTTGCAAGAAGAGGAAAAGGATTAAAAGAAGGTGGCCTCCTCCTCCCTAAGGAGAATATTCTTGGAAAACCGTAGCCCTAAAAGGAATATCTAATACCATGTGGAGTTTAGAGAAAAGAAATATATTATCGCATATGTTGGAAAGGGATAATTATATGTATATATAAGGTCACTGTAAAATCCTAAACTTAAAATGCCAAAGCTACCTTAACTAATTCCCCTAAATAAAAGGATCTAGTAAAATAAGACTTTTCAAAGTCTGGAACTTTTGAAAATTAAATTCCTAATTTGCAACACTTTCCCCCATCAAGGAGAACTCAACATAAAGTGAATTATGAGAATCTTTTGTAGGTCACCATTCCAAACATAACAATTATGTCATTAACTCTACAATTACAAGCAAACAAGTTCTAGTAGATAAGTAAGCATTGAACACGTAGCAACGACAAAAAATATCATATTTTCCATAGCAACAAAAAAAAAATCACAACAAAACATCATAAATCCACAGTGCAACAAAACCCATGGCACTTGATATTAAATATTGATAAGATAATTAGCGTGATATTACAATCGACTAAGTTCACAAGTCATAGCAATCAAATCTACTCCTCTCTAGGAAGAGAAAAAAATGTTTAAAAAAACCTCCAATAAATTCCTCATCATAGTCACTCTCATCACTTTCTTCTTCAAAATCAATGTCTTCTTCACTTACGAAGGGAACAATTGATGGAGGTCAAAAGGAGAATGAGAGAACTTGCAAAATATCAAAAGACCAAATCAAGAATTTATCTTTGATACCATTTGATGTAAAATTGATGCAACACAGAGAAAACAAATTGTCCAAGAAGAAATTTTATTATTTAAAAGATGATTAGCGTGAAGGATTAAGGTCCCTTTAAATGACTCCAACTCTAACAAAATTGAAAATGAACTAAAGTTTTTCTAAGTAATGCTATGCCTAATAAGACTTGATTAAATTTTCAATAGATGGCTCATCTTCAAGATAATTATCAAACCATAAACTACCTTAAATAACTATTTATGCTAACTAAACGCATCTACCAAAATAACACTTTTACAAAACCTAAATTTCTGATTTCTATTACTAACAGCTCATACACCTGATAGTTTTTTATCATCCTAAATCCAAACACGTCATGAGCATTTTGCTTTGGCAATTCAACTACCTTCTCTGATTTTTCTCTGGCATCCATTTCATTGGATTGAAAGAAATTCAGATGGAAGTGTCCCTGACTTTAGTTGGGAAGCTCTAACGTTTGCTTATGTGGTTTGAAAAGGCAAAATTTTGATATACTTGAAAATACTGAATGCAACTGAGCAGTTAGTAACGAATTCCTGTATACAAGAAAAATGTTAGTCTGCAGTTTTTAGTCTCTTACAGTATCATATTTTTCATGGATCTGTTTACGTTCTTGTTCTTTGTCGAAGCTGCTTGCTCACTCTTGGCAATGGTTGCACCAGGTTTTATGTTGCAGAAATTCTCCTTGCTTTGGAGTACCTGCACATGCTGGGTGTTATTTATCGGGATCTAAAACCAGAAAACATCTTGGTCCGTGAAGATGGTCATATCATGCTCTCTGATTTTGACTTGTCTCTCAGGTGCTCAGTGAGTCCTACTCTTCTTACATCCACATCCTTTGTTCCACAAGACTCTGAAAGGAAGCTCGTAGGACCTTGCGCTGAAAATAGCTGCATTGACCCTCTTTGTCTTCGGCCAACCTGTGTTCAAGTTTCTTGCTTCACACCCCGATTGATAACCTCCACAGCACCAAATATAGGAAAACAAAAATCTGACATGGGCGGTCAGGTAAGACTGCTTCCTCAAGTTGTGGTGGAGCCAACCGATGCACGATCCAATTCCTTTGTTGGGACCCATGAATACCTAGCCCCTGAGATCATTAGAGGAGATGGACATGGGAGTGCTGTCGACTGGTGGACCTTTGGGATCTTATTGTATGAGCTACTTTTTGCTAGAACACCCTTCAAAGGGCTGGGAAATGATGAAACACTAACCAATGTGGTGGCACAGAGCTTAAGGTTTCCCGAGAACCCGTCCGTTAGCTTTCATGCTAAAGATTTGATTAGGGCTCTCCTAGCCAAGGAACCAGAAAACAGGCTGGGATCAGCCACAGGGGCTGCTGAAATTAAGCAGCACCCTTTCTTTGCTGGGATAAATTGGGCCTTAATACGCTCTTCTCCACCACCTGAGACACAGGGCAGTGATTTTGGGACTCCTCCTGTGCTTATTCGCAAGAAAAAAGAAGGAAGGTGTCTTGATTTCAGGTCTAATGGTGGACATGATGTGGAATTCGAGTTGTTCTAGCGCATTGTCCTTCCAATGCAAGAGTTCTGTAATCTTCCACTTCTTCTGTTTACATAAATGTAGGCCTAAGCTCTTATTCCTTGTTTATGGCATGTATTTGTTTATACCACTTTTCTACTCTTCTTGCATATACTTATTGATAGGAACGCAGTCATGTGTACAAAAACGTCACGTATTAGCCATTTCATTTCTGTTTGAGACTGAGATCAACCCTCTGTCACCTCATATCACATCTCTATCAAGCTCATGTCATGGTGAAGGTAGCCCTTCTGCACCCTTCCCTTGCCTTCTACGTTTCTCTTCTCAGGTAACATGGACTGCCTGAGTGACTTGCTTTCTACTGCACTCCACTCTCCATCACCTCCCACAGGGCACCTTGACTGCCACTCATGCCTACTCTTCGACATTATCACACTCATTCTCTTTGTTTTGCTCGCTTTAAAAACCAGCTGCATAAGGAGGAGCAGACGACACTAGGCAAGAGCCATGGAAGCTCAAACTCCTAGGAGTTCTACCCACAGTCAGAGAGATGGCACGTCGGAAGAAGAGAGGGAAGATGAGGACGAGGGTTCTTCGTTCGGTTCAAGTCTGTCTGCTTTCCGAGCCAAGGAAGAGCAGATTGAGAGGAAGAAGATGGAGATACGGGAGAGGGTCTTTGCCCGACTGGGCAGAGTTGAGGAGGAGAGCAAAACACTGGCGATGATCAGAAAAGTTAGTGCGTGTTGATTGATTACATGTGCAAATGGTCTGGACCTGCAAAATGTTTCTGACAGCTAGCTGAAATTTTACAGGAACTCGAAGCAGTGCTTGATCCGACAAGGAAGGAAGTGTTAGCCACGCGCAAGAAGATCGACATGGTGAATCGCGAGCTGAAGCTTCTGAGCCAGAACTGCCTCAAGAAGGCATGTGCTCCCTTAGAAATGTTTCAGTTCTTTTTTGTTTCTGTGTTTAATTTCTTGCCGTGTTAAATGATTGTTTTTCTTGTTTCTTTTGGATTTATCACCTCATGAATGAAGGAGAAAGAATACATTCAAGCTCGCGAAGCATTCGATGACAAGAGCAGGGAGAAGGCACAGCTTGTCGGCAGATTAATGGAGGTGAACAACTGATTCATGATTTTTTTTTTTTTTTAATTTTTGGAGAGCGTGGAAATGTGAGAATTCTGATTGAGTTTTTTTGATGTAGGCGGTAAGCGAGAGTGAGAGATTGAGGATGAAGAAGCTCGAGGAGTTGAACAAGATAATCGACTCCATTCGATAAATCTAATTAATGTGTTTGAGATTATTTTATTTTTCTATTTCTCATGTTCCAGAAATTCAAAATGATTGTTTTTTTCTCTCGTTTCATTGGATTGGTGTGAGAGTTTTGCTCGAATCCTTATAGAGTTTATATATATCTATAAATAAGCAAATATTAGTTAATTAAGCAAAGCCACACACACACACACTCATAATAAGCAAATATTATAAGATAATGATCGATACACGTCCTCGTTGTAATTTTATTTAATTATTTTCATGCTCTCTCAATCTCTCTTTGTCAATCTCTTCTGCAACTTAATGAATGAGAGAGAGTGAGAGCATGAGTTGCATCGAACAGTACTGTTATGACGAATTTAGTTGCAGCTGCAACAAGCACAGCTGCAGCTGCTCCCGCACTTGCATTTGGTGCAGTCGCAGCTTCCACCTTCAGAGCCAGAGATCATTTCAAATCCCTCACTGTTCCTGCAGCATCCACAAGAACAAACCATAACTTCATCTGTTCAAACATCTACAGAATTTAGACGATTACTGCAAGGAACAGATTGTGTATAAACGCACCCTCCGCAGCCATTGCCGCACTTGCAGCTGGAGCCGCAGCCACAGCTTCCGCCACAGCAAGACATCTTCTTAGTGGAGCCTTGAGAGAAGGATATCAAATTGAGTGTTCGGATGCCTTGATCGATGGTGGAGCAAGATACATCCTATTTATAGTGTTAACTTTCTTTGGAAAAAGAAAGTCGAAGAGGGAAAAGCAGTGATCCTTCAATTCTCGCCATTGATCATGTCTATGATCTTTATTATATTCTCCTCATCATTTCAACTCTCTGCTGCAATTTGAGACGTGTATGGCAGCTGCAGCATTTGCTTTACAGTCACAGAGGATTTTGAAACGGATGGAAAAAATCTAAAGAGAGGAA
>JBBMKF010354254.1:0-14753 GCA_037834155.1 Curcuma caesia
CTTTCATTAAGAGAATTACAATATATATACATCAATACATTCCTTGATCTTAGGGTCTGAAATAGTAAGCATAATCAAATCCCTTAATCTTAGACCTATTATAGGAAAATTTACAGCAGTAATTGCAGCAAGAATAATAAATATCCTTAAGAGGAAATCAAGGGATCTTGAGGAGGAAATTAAGGGATATGCAATAAATATCTTCAAGAGGAAATCAAGGGATCTTGAGGAGGAAATCAAGGGATATGCAACTAAAAATGGAAAGATGAATATATTGACAAATACCAAGTTGGAAGGCATAAAAAAAATATTATTCATAATACCCATCCTTTACTACCCATACCATATAAATAACCATTTATTAACTCTAACAATTCATATTCTAGGTGTTATTTTATCTATCTATATATTTTCAGTTTTATAGTTTACTAACTAGAATATTAGATATTTTCTTTCGTGTCTTACTTTAGAATGGCCCACCACCTTTTCTTCTTTGTACAGCAAATACATCTACGTGAAAGCCAAAGCTTAGCTTCTTTTAAAATTCTTGTTAATCTCCTTGCACCAGTCATACACCCTTTTGCTCTAAAGTGCAACTAATTGTTCAATCCATACTTTTCAACCGAATTGGATCGGGATTGGCCAAGACCAATCCGATTTGCCTAATTTCTCAGATAGAATTGGCTTAGAAGTTTGCCAGAATGCATTGGATATAATATAAAAGTACAGACAGCAGAGAATATGATTGAAATGAGAGGATATTAGATGGCTCCAGTCAAATGATTAACAACTTTTGCTGACTGAATGATGCCACCATAATATGAGATGTAGAAGAGATACTGAAAGTCTAAAGTGGAATATGATTCACCATATGAATGATGTCATCATGGTATTATTATCTGTTGAATGATGTCACCATAATATGATTCCAGATACTTCAAAAAACTAAATAGAAAGAGGTAGAAGAGATGGTCGTCGTATAAAAGAACATATATAATGAAAGCAGTGTTTTAATGGTGAGGAAACAACAAATAGTCATCATCTTCAACACTTCACTAACTCCATGGCATGGAGCTGAAGTATAAAATTTGAGGAATAAAAAGAAATAAAGAAAGACGGGCATGTGCTAAAACTAAAGATGGATTCGGTAAAAAAAAAAGTTTGACAGCTGTAATCACATATTATATTCAAAAAATTACCCTTTAAATTGCATGTCCGAGCTTCTCAGCCATTATTTAGCTAATCAACTATTTTCAGCCATAACATAACAAACAAGAAAAACTTCAAAACAATATTAAGAATATCTGTAGTCGCTCTCATCAGCCTATAAATATTTAGTACAATCTTCAGTATTAAGATGTACTAAAATTTAGATAGAAAATTATGTCAACCGACACAAAGACATTTAAAATTTAAAAAAAAATGATATGTAGCATATAATTACCTTTATTTACCCAAAAAAAATCCAGATAAACTAAGTTCCATTATTTTAAAGTATATTTGCAATGCATTGAAAATTTTAAAACATTATAATTCCATAAGAAATGCATAAATGTTAAATTGATAAAAATAATTATAAACAAATGAGCTTCACCACCTAATAAAACAGTTAGACTAATAAAAATCATGATTTGACATACGAAAAAAATTGAAAATATAAAAATAATAAAAATTGTTAGAATATTTAGGGATAAATATTCTGTTATGGATAAATATTTTTTTATATAGAATAATTCTCCTAAAATAGGTCCTTATATTCGTATATAAATAAGGGTTTATCTCTTATAATAAAATATGATTGTATATTATTTTACATGGTATCAGAGCCAGAAAATTAGGATTCAGCCGGCTTAGTTTTTCTCCCGAATCGCGGTGTTTCTCCTCGTCCCGACGCGGTAGCTCATCGCGTCGCGCATCTTCCTCGTCACGACGCAGCAACGCCTTCCTCGTCCAACGCCTTCCTCGTCGCGTCGTGCGTCTTCCTCGTCGTGACACATATCAGCAGCTTTGCAATCGTCTTCACCTAGGAAACCGAGCACAGTGGCTATTCCCAAACACCGCAATTTCAAGCTTTCCCTAGTTCACGATTTCTTCCTGGGTGTGCGTCGGTCACCTCCTTCAAAGGCAAGATGATCGGAAACGCTCTGCCTGGAGACACGATATCCAACTCCGGTCCTGAGATTCGCTTCCTTTCTTCGCTTCGATTTCTTCCTAGCGGTCTTTTCAAGAGCTAAGATTTGGAGAGGTTACACAAATGTCACTTATATGTGACAATCAAGCCGCCATGCATATCGCTTTAAATTCAGTTTTTCATGAGGACAAAGCATATTGAAGTCGACTGTCACTTTGTCAGAAAAAAAGTCATATCTGGTGAAATATCTACTAGTTTTATTAATTTACAGGATCAACTAGCAGATATATTCACTAAGTCACTGAAAGGTCCTCGAATTGACTACATATGTAACAAACTGAATATATATGATTTATATTCTCCAGCTTGAGGAGTGTTAGAATATTTAGGAATAAATATTCTGTTAGGGATAAATATTTTTTTTATAAAATAATTCTCCTATAATAGGTCCCTATATTAGTATATAAATAGGGATTTATCTCTTGTAATAAAATATGATTCCATATTATTTTACAAAAACAATAATAAAAATGTAGTAATAACATATCCCATCCAAGAACATGAAGGGCAGGATTGTTAAAGATAATGTATAGAATTTCTCATAAATTCCAAAAATAGTTCACACCATATTACACAACATAATTATAAATAATATGTGGAAATAAATAGATTGTATTTATTAATAAATAGACATTTTACCATATTAAATATTAGAGTCAAATTTGATTATTTAGAAGACTGCTGAAAATGATAGAAATTATCATTTAAAAAAATCTGTCATGTTTTTTAATTATTAAAATTCCTTTTCTATTGTATGATGCATTGATAAAAAAATAGTTATGTTTTTCTATTTTCTTACTTTAAAATTATTCTTTTCCAATTTTGATCTGAGTAACCCAACAAATCCAATAAGGTCAATATTAAACTTTCCTAACTAGTTTATGCAGATACCATAATAGCCATAGATATGAAGATGAAGATGCAATAATATCAATGAATGCATGGGCCAATAAAACCTCTTTTCCCATATCTTAAGCATCTCATCCCCTCTATTTTGTTGTACACACACACAGCAGATGTGTACCAAAATTAGACCAAACCATCTGATTCTCCTACGTGCTTTACCTGAATTTTTTGCTGGTTCAAGTTTAAAATTATCAGCAAAAGCAAATTCAATGGATTTTGTATTTATTATAACCTATATTCTAGATAAAATGGGATGTGAAATTGAAACAGTTCCAACTTGGCTGATCATAATCAATTAATTTTGAAAACCATGTGGTAGAAACATGAAGTGTATAGTAACTGTGGGCATATTGCTTCATGTGTATCAACAGTATGCATATTATTCACTATGAAGCAAAAAATGAGAGAGAAACCCAGTACCTTGAACATACGACCAAGTTGCTCAACACACTCCATCACCAACTGTTGATGACCCAAAACTTTCCTGCTTTTCATAATGCGCACGATGGAAGCATCAATGGCATATCTTCTATCCTTATCAACATCTTCTATTACTTTCTTCTTCTCATCCACAGGAGGGAGAGGTATCTGAAGTTGATGACAAGCCAATGAATCCAAATAAATGTGTGATTAAATAGATGGACGAAGCAACCATGAGTAGAAAAAAAAAGAAAGAAAAACAATAAGTCTTCCAAATTTATGCACAGACCTTGATCCTTCTCATTTTGTCAGTGAATTTGGAATTAAACTCAAACACATCAGTTGAAGAAATGGTTTTGGTACTTGGCTCCTTATTAAGAATTTTATACTTGGCACAAGAAAGGGAGTGGAGCAATCTGATTACATCATCATCTGTCAAGTTAAGCTGAGTCATGATCTCTGAATAGCTCAATCTATCAGAGGCATTGAACAAAAGAAGAGCAGCCGCCTGTACACACAACTCACATGAATGCTTACAGTTAATATCCAAGATTATTCTAAACAACAAATATTGAGGGTTAAATAGATACCTGATATGTTGTTACAATAAGTTCAATGGTTTTGAGTTCAAATTTCCCATTGATATTACAGGTCCCCAATGAATATATCCAAGTAAGCTTTCTATGTTTAGTTTTTGTCTGATAAAATTCCCTGAAGACCTCCACACACTTAACCTGAAATTAGATATTAAAATCAGTTCCTAGTGCACAAGGAATAAACTCACAAAGAATTTTCTTTACATAACAAATCTTTGAATTTGTAGATGAACTCCATAAATTTGCATTATCGTCTTTATGTTACCCACATCTTTCCTCATTGTCCTAACCATTTATTTCAATTGAACTTAGCAAAGGCAAAAGAAATAATTGTAGTAATGCACTGCAATATGTTTGTTTTGGATTAGAATAAAGCCAATGAGAACAAGGATGAAGGTTTCTATGTTCCTTCTTTGTTCTTAATTTTCATCTCTTGGTAGAAAAAATGGTGTTTAACATGATTGAAGAAATTGCAATCAGGAAACAAAAATGTAAGTGAGCAAATGAAAGAGGAAGGAATTTGCCAATAATACCATTTTCCCACCAATATGTACTAAGGCAGGTTCATGATATTTGTTTTTCAAAAATAAAACATATTAGTTAAGAAACAAGATGAGAACATCCATAACACAAAGGATGAGATCCAACACAGGGCCAATCAGATACCCAAAAGAAGAGGATTTCACAAGCTAACAAAATTTCCAATGCATCATTAAACTTTCAAAATATATTGGTATTAAGTTCTGGTCAAAGTACCCACATAAGGCATTTAACTGAACTGGTTAGACTGCATCCATTAGATAGTGTCCATATGTGAGGATCAACACTAGCAAAATTTGATGTGACTAGTCACCCAATAGGACTAAGAACTTAAAGGGTCTGGGTAAGTGTAGTGATTTTCGGGTTCCACTATTATTTGAGTAGTATTAGATTATGCAAATTGACCTATATTTATCTGTTCAAGTACGATAGGTATACTTGGTAATCAGATCCTCTCTGAAAAAAAAAAACTGGACAAGACTTTGACTTGATGTCTATAACTCTAGCGTTTCCAAGCCATGTTGGTGTATCAGTATCTTCATTATCAACTTCAATTAGAGAGATGGGATCTACTGTACCTTGAATAATTTCCAAACTGCAAAAGAAGTTAAGCTAATAGCAATTATCTTATTCTGATGTTCACGGATACCACTGATACTAATCTAGATCAAAGACAGGATCAGAAGTGTTTGAAATAAGTTGCCAGGAATCAAATATGCTCAAACAGAAAGTGAGAAATATAGAGGATGGGAAGAAGCAAAACCAAAAGCATGAGAAGACAAAAAGATCAGATGAGAGAAGACACATTTTTTTAGGGGATCCCCAAGATTGCCTACATCCATCACCAGTGAGAGACATCTTATCTAACAATAGTACAACATACATAAGATAGCTTGCATTGGCTTTTATGATGCAGAGAATGAACATATGCATAGACAAATCTTGCAGGTAGGTTAAACAGGGCCAAGAGCATAAGTGAGACAAGGCAGTAGGTCCATCAAGTCAGGTGCATTAAAAAATAAAAATAAAAACCACACCCTTACAACAATCAGCCAATCAGCTGACTAGGATCTTAAATGAACCAGGTATTCATAAACAAACTTGGTAATTGATTCAATAAAGTACAGTGATGTTCGTTCAATAGTAAAGGAATATATAATACAAACAAACTTGAACTATAGTAAGCTTGGTTTGTTAACATTTACGAATAAAACTCATAAACAATTTATGAATAAATTTATTATTAACTTACATAAAATTTAAGTATAAATTTATTTCTTGATTTTTTTATTCAAATATATAAAACATTATAATTTATAAAATTTTACAATCTTAAATTGTTCATAATATGTCAAAAAATAAGTAAATAATATATGTTTCACGTATTAGATCAAAGTTTTACCTAAATTATAAAGGCAACAATTTTGTTATTTGAGCTTGATAAAATTTTTAATAAACAAGCATGAAGAAGCTTGATAAGAAAAATAAACAAGTTTGACCACATTTAAGCTTGGCTTGGCTAGTTTACACCCCCAACAGCTAACCCAACTCAGTATTGATAGATGTTGATGAGAAATTTGTGAAGCAATCAGACATCTCATAGCACTGCCAGAATATCACTAAAAATTTGTGAGAAATCCCTCATATCCAATTCAATGAATCTCATTAATCAAGAAGATTAGTAACACAATCAACAAAAGAATTCTTCAGATGATAGAGCGTGTTAGAGGTAGAGGCAATAGTAAGAGGCTCGACCGCAGACCAACAAGAAGGCGAAATTTTGTTAAATTTGAGGCAAACTCATTTAGGAAGGTGGAGAAGAGGGATATTTTGAGTATAACTCAACTATCAAGTATTGGCATATAGTAGGTTAATAATGTATAAAGGTTTAAATAAAATTTAGGAGGTAATTTAGGCATTAAGTTTATGGAAATGAGATAGATATATATTAAAGAGGCATTAACAATTTTATAAATATAACTGCTTATTAATCATACTAAATTTTTATTTAATTTTAATGTATTGACATTATTATCATTTATTATATCTATTGAATGTCTGATATGTTATTTTATGATAAAATATATGTTAATAAATCATCATTAAGAATTTGGGATCGACAACAAAAAGATCTTATTTTCCTATAATAATGTATGAACATAATGAGATAATTGAGGTAAGTTAGGTATTAAGTATATATTAAGATGTATTAACAAAAAGTTTAGGTAATTATTGAAGATTTTTAAATATGAATTAATCATACTAAATTGTTATTTAATTATAATGTATTAATAGTATTATGATTTATTATTTCCTATCAATAACCTAATATGTTATTAAATGGAAAATATAATATAATAATTTGCATCATGAGTGTTTGATGTTGACAAAAAAGACTTATCTTTCCATAGAACTCTATGGAAGTCAATTCCAAAGCTTGTAAAGCCCTATCACAATTCTTAATATTTTTTCTCTGAAGCTCCAGATTCACATGGACAGTTTATTAATAATTATAACCCAAATCATCAAATATTATTTATTGATTATATTAATCTCTCATATTAGCAATAGGATATTATTTAATAGTTATTAGTAGTATTAAGTACAAGAACAAAAGAAAATAAACGATGGGGTGAAAAATTATGTGCAGAGAATAAGAACAAATGAAGGATTAGCGTAACTGATGAGTTAAAATTATGGCGGAAACCATATTAAATTTAGGCTAATCACTAATCATACTAACAAATGTTCAATTAACTAAGATAATATCCTCTGAGATGCTATGATATGAGAGTCATTAAGTACATTCAGAAGTTCTTGTTGTAAAAAATAAAGATAATTGCTTGTTTAATCCATTTCTTTTTTATACTGAATTAGATTCATATTGACATTTTAAGACTGATACTAGTAAATTAACATTAAGGGGAGACAAATGAAACATGAGTCAACTAACCATCTCAACAGGAAGGTTCAGATCAAATGATTTGTAACTTGGCCAGAATCCAGTCGTTAGAACAGTAACAGTAAGATCTATCCCTGGATTAGCATGAAGATTACTGTTGAGATAGTCCTCAAAGCTAGACTGGTTTTCCCTTGCAAGGGTAAGATCAGTGACCTGAAACCAAACCCACAAAATCAGGCCACCATTGTATATCTAACCAAGTAAATCAACATGCTGATACAGACCATGCCCTCCATCTTTGAAGTAAACTGCCCTCCACATTGCTGCTTTAGCTTTGTCAAAATGCTCCTCTCATGGTCATCATTAGCACTTTTATCAAAGAGCAACCTCCTAGCAAGCTTCTTCCTATGAATTTACAACTTTTGACTTCAGCCAAGGTTGAAAATAACAGAAAGAAAACAAAGGTAATATTATAATTGATATAAGTCACCAAATAGCCCACAAATAGAAGGCTATATACCTATAGAACTCAGCAAACAGATCTTTGTCGCTGATATAAGCAAGCAACTTTACAACCTGTAAAACATAGGAAAATTGTTGAATCCCACCCCTAGAGCCTAGGAAAGAGGAATACAAAATACATAGCCACGGTATTCACCTTCTCAAGAGTCTCTTCAATTGCTTCATCACTGAGTTTTTCACTTCCACCTTTCTTAAGGATATTGTCGCAAAAAGTAGCTAATAGCTCAGCACTTGAGCTGCCTGCAACACCCTTGTTGCAGAAAACCTCAAAAGCCTCTTTGAGTGCCTAATCCAAACAGGCAAACTTAGAGAAATCATAAGACATACATTGCAAATAGTTGTCCATAATAATAATTACCTTGTGAAAAAGGGAGTGATTCTGGAAGCAATCATTCACGTATGCCAAATATTTGTCATGTAGTTCAATAACTTTTCTAACAAAAACCTGCAAACCCCAGGGACGTTAGGATATATTACTCAGATGATGACTAATCAATTAGCTCCCAAACAAGTAAAACAAGAAATGACCAATCTGTACCTGCTCTTGGAGGCCAACAACATCCCTTTTCTCAGCCTGAAAATTTACAGTGTAAGATTGTTACAGGTGCTGTTACTAACAAGTAAACAAGTTCAGAAAAGTTAATCAAATATGTTGTGCAGGGAGGGCAGACTTCACAAGATATAGCAAGCCAAAATCTAATGATTCTTAGTTCAATGGAATAAAACCGAGCAATGTCGCACAGCATGGCCCAAAAGTTACGTTCCAACCTCACACTGGCACATGAGACTCATTGGCAATGGTAAATTACCTTATATTATCAATACCACGTGTGCCGACTGTGTTGTTGTAGTGCCATGCAGTATGGGTTATTCTCTCGATTAATCATATGTGCTCTTGATCAGCACATGTGCTCTCAGCCAACGAGTTGCACACGTGTGCTCTCAATTTGATCTGAACTCAGACTGGCACATGAGACTCATCAGCACGAGATATATTACTCTTTGCCACCTAAGGACACATGCCGACTATGTCATTGCAAGGTATACTCTTGATCAGTCATGCATGCTCTTGGCCAGTACACATGTTCTCAGACAGCATGCATTGCAACAAAAGAAATTAGATTTGATTCCTAATGTGGATCCATGGAGAGAAGAATAGGAGCTAGAAATCTATAAATCAGAGAAAGGGATGAAGAGATATTATATGTAAATTGACGCAGCGGCATGGAGGAATCGGATCATCAACTTGGATGTTTTCATACATCTCAATCCCAAACACAACAACAACAAAATATTGCAATCTCTAGTAAAGAAAAAGAGAAATATTCCAAATCTATTTAATAGAAACTAGCTACAAAGAAGAGGTCAATTGATAATGGGTCAAACTCAATTGATGTAATCAATGAGAAAGAGCATGCTGAGAATAATCAGATATTGATGCAATCAGATGAAAATTTTGAAATTATAATTTGCAATGTTGATAGCAATACAACTACTGATGGATGCAATGACAGTGCAGATGCATTAGGAATGAAACTTACGTTCCCTTGACTCCACCACCTGAGCCTTGGGCATATGAGCAAGGATATACCCATGCAACCTAGGATGATGATGGTTACAGTGCTAGAGTTATGGAGAGTGACTACCAACATTGATATAGAGGTGGTCGGCAAAATGATTTAGCATTGAGTCTAATAATGGTTCTTCGTACTTTTAGCCTTTTATTATAGTTCTAATGCATCATACGATAATTCATCATATTAAAGCACAGAAAGATGTGTATCTTACCCTATGATCGTCAGACCTAATTGCATTGCAGTTGTGACCTAATTGCAATTGTGTCGGTTGAACTCCATTTCTCAATGGTGACTTGAGGCATGCTAATGGGCATATATAGAGTACCACATATCCGAGGATAATTACTTAATTTGGCCCTTGGAAATCCCTAATCTTGCAAGGATGTTAGAACAACAGATGTTCCATTGATTCACAACAAGGTGATTGAAATTCTTGTAATAGTTTATAACATAATGAAGTTTTTTAAATTATATACAAGTGAAAGTAAATGAGTACTAAAATTGAATTGGCATGGCACAATACTAAAACTCTATGGTTTCAATCAAAGGCCAAACCTCCGACAAAGCTATTTTAACCCTTGCCTATGTCTAAACCACACTTATGAGTAACCTAGTTCATTGCAGAATTACTCTTTAGTTTAGTCTAATGCATATATTATTACATCTTATAAGATTGCTGAAATGCAGACAAGTTGCAAAATGTTAAGAGCAAAATGTTTAGGCTAAGAATTATCTGATTTTGATTGAGATCAAAGCATCGAAAAATATACAAGTCTGTCACACTTATAATTCTATATTGTCAATTTAGACACTTTGTAATCATTTTTTCAATTACTGGAATCTTAAACCTAGTAATTGATGGGATTTAAAACAATATGCTTCTACAAACAAACTAACAAGTCTACCTTTTTGTTACTTGCAGCATCTTCTGCCTGTTTAACTAGAGCTGTGCCCTCAATGGTCACATGCTGAGAGAAAAAATTTAGAAACCAGAAAGTTAGGTTATTTTTAACTTGATGCTCGCAAAAGTGAAAAGTTAAAATATCAGAGATAAACCTGCTTAAATATTTGAGAAACAGGATCTAGGCCGCGCTGTATTCTACAGAAGAGCCTGTACATTCGCGAGAGATCATCCACCTATAAAGAATTTCAGATGATAGTTGTTAAATCCTAATAAATTTTACAAGGGAAACTCATTTAACAGGCATCGACTAGGATACTAGTACCTTATCATCTCGAAGTAATGCATGACATCCGGAATGTTCTTTTTCAAGAAGTTGGCTAGCATAGACAAATAATAGTTCGTGTTGCACTTTCTAGGAGACAAGAAAAAGAGTGATATCACTGGGGTAGTAAAAAATGAAGCAAGAGCTTAATTAGTATTAGTAGCATTGCAAGATTAATAAGGTAAGTCAAAACCCCTATCCATGATCCCCAGGAGTGGTCCTAGACCATGTGTCATTCAGAATAGGTACTCGAAGCATCAAATAAAAGAAAAATATTCACAACCAATGAACCTGATTGGTATAATTCAACAAAGTTTAAGATTATGAACACAACCTTTAAGGGAAGCACATTTAAGGCACTAATAACTTCTGCTAAATATATAACTTATGAAAAGGCAAATCATACCTCTAGCAATTTCTGTTCACTGCTAGAGTGCAAGTAATGTGCAACCCTGTCCTTCTCACGCTTTAAGCATTCCTCTGCCTAGAAAAGCCGCATAGAACATTAAGCATTTTGACAGAAATCATATGTGAATATATTCATGGATATACAGTACCTTTAACATGTAATCAGGGCATGAATCTTCTAGAATCCAGTTTGAAGCTTTCCTAGAATAATAGGCAGCAGTGTCTTTAAGCAAATGTGCTTCAAAGTCATTTTCATAACACTCCATGTTACCCAATCCAATTTCAACAAAAATGTCCAAGACATTCTTCAATAAAGCCCTATCAATTTGCTCCCCTTCACGCTCTCGATCAATCTGATTATAAATGCATAATGATAGGGTGGATAGAAGCTGAATATTTGATGTTGAGACCCAATGTAAGACTTACCAAGGAGATGACAGCATCTTTGACTTTACCCTTGACTTCTTGATAGACCTATAAAAAATGATAATAGAAAGTAACAGATTGGTCAGACTCATATTTATCCTACTGCAAAATTCTTGAAACATAGAGAATGACATTGAACGCTGCAGGAATGTAACAAAAGAAGGATGTCATTATACCAGGTCACGGAAGCATGTAAGCCCAACTTCATTTAGTGGAGGAAGTGACCTCCTTGTGATAAAGTAGCGGTCAAGGTAATGAAAGAAACGTGAAAGCCACCTGACCATTACTTTATGATTTAGCCATCTCTTAACTAGCTCCCTCAACATAAATTCGTCATGCTTCACTCTCAAAGAAGGCAATACCTGAAAGAAGTGAATTTGTTTAACAAATTTAAGACAAACCAACATTATGTGCAGGCAAGGAACAACAAAAAGAAGCCTTAAAGAATGAAGTTTCAAAATCTCAATGAAAGAACAGACAGATGATTGTGCATATTCAATTTGCAGACACTTGATCCCTCCTCATTAGTTATACTTTCCCCACCTTGTATATGTTTCAATTCACTGAAGAGTTGCGACCATTAGACATGCAAGGATGAGCAGAACTCTGAAGGACCAAAACTAACTTAAAAATAGGAATAACAGGGGGTGGGTGTTTCCAGATACCACTGTATGGGTATCTCTGTATAGAGAAGGTGTATCATGTATGTTCTAAAAAGATTTAATCTGCTGGAGATGATGATTTAATTGGGTACATAGTTACCAGAGATATTTTGTTTATGAAAGATGGAATTAGTTATTTTTAGCAGTCCAATTGGTTATTATTTTGAATATTGGAGATATCATGACGTCTTAAGAGGGATCAGGTTCAGGTTTGCTGCTTGTAGAAAGTGGTAAGACAGCTATCGGCTTGGATGCATCAAGTAGGTAGAGTATAGATAACAAAAATATTGAGTACCTTACTTGTTGCCACCCCTACTTAACACAATAATTTACTGTATTTAGTAGTTAATAACTTGTAAGCCTCATTAATTCTTTTGCAAATATAAACACTTTAAATATTAATTATATGGATCTTAATTATGTATATGATCCATGCTGCATTGTTGAATAATATTAGCCGTTATATTTCATATATTTTGCAAGCCTTAATAATTTACAAATAACACACGTTAAATATTAATTATGTATCTTATCTATATGATCCATGCTTCATTATTGAATAATATCAACTATTATATTACATGTATTTTGCATTGTATGATTAGCATATACTTGTTATATGAATTATATGAGTTGATTAATAGATTTTAATGAAAATATATTAGTCATTTTTATCAACATACCATATAGGACTTTTAAAACTAGTCGCATATGTCATCAAAATATTGCATGTGCAATAATTAGGGTATGGCAACAAATACCCAATATTTGCATGTCCACTAATTAGGGCATGCCAACAAGTACCCGGACAAGCAGGTATCCATGGGTACCAAACCAGGTTCGAGTTCTTGATTATACTTAACAATAGGGTCCAAGTCGTGTTCAAGTTTATTTAAAATATTATAATATCCAAGCTAAGTTCAAGTTTGCCTATATTCTAACCATCTAAATTAAGTACTCGCAGGTACAATGCGAGTTTGAGTATATGTTTATAATCCAAAGCATGGTGCATTATTATTTGTCTGGGTAATACCTAAAAATATAGGTACTCAACACATTGTCATCCCATATAGGCACTCAATAGTCAATGCACATGCAAAGAGATCCATACTCCTTTTGAAAGGAGACTAAAGCGCCAAAAAAGGAGCCTTAAAAAGGCAAATATAGCCTGAGACTAGCAAATCTTGGAGATATTTCCATAAATCAGCTAACTCAAGAGGTGTCATGTAATAGGGTGTCATAGACAATGACTTAGTACCTAGCTCCAACTCAATTTGGTAACCTACCTCATGCTTTGGTGGAAGCTTCTTTAAAAACTCTTGTGGCATGCTTTAACTCAAGAGGTGTCATGTGATGGGGTGTCATAGATAACGACTCAGTACCTAGCTCCAACTCAATTTGGTAACCTACCTCATGCTTTGGTGGAAGCTTCTTTAAAAGCTCTTGTGGCATTCTTAAAGCATCGATTGTATAATCTCCGATACTAGCTCTTTGGAGTTGACGAGAATTTCCCCTTCATTCAACTCTTGGATAGTGGGAAAGTAGTGTGGATTTAACTTTAACTCCCACTTGAATTGTAGAGTTGATAGCACCTTGGACTCAACCTTACCAACACACTTTGTTGGAATGGCACATACCTTATTTCTTGCAAGTATGGTGAGAGGTTGTCGCTAATAGAGGAAATGTATACACTTGGTAGAAGAACTCCAACCCTAGAATCATTTGGAAGTCATCCATTAGTACAATAAAGAAGTTTAGGCTTCCGCTTCATTATACAAGTTGAACCAGAATCAACTTGGCAATGTCAATAATAGGTTTAGCTGGCGGGTTCACAGCTTCAAGGGAAGCTCCACTATTAGCAATCTTAACGCCCAATTGCTTAACCTCACCTTCGGTAATGAAATTATGACTTGTTCTTATATCCAACATGGCTTGAACTTCTTTTCCATTAACAGTTTCGTTTATGAACATAAGACCCTTCTTGGTTTAGGAAAAATTTATGGCTTTGGCCTTTAGAACATTAAGTATTTAAAGCAATCTCATGCTAGTTTGAGACCTCTTG
Source organism: Curcuma caesia (assembly GCA_037834155.1). Taxonomy (NCBI): domain Eukaryota; kingdom Viridiplantae; phylum Streptophyta; class Magnoliopsida; order Zingiberales; family Zingiberaceae; genus Curcuma; species Curcuma caesia. The sequence goes on from JBBMKF010354254.1 coordinate 14,439, forward strand.
TCATAGATACTGCTTTTTTCATGTTAGTGTTGGGTGCATCAAAGTTACTTGTCTTTGGCATGTCCTACTTGTTACCATCATTAGCCTTACAGTCCTTATATCCACTCTTTTATCCCCACTTTGTTTATACTGTTAGTGCAGGAAGCACTAGCAGATCAAATCTGAGTTTTGATTATGGAACTAAGATCAAGTTAAGTATGTGGTTTGACTAACGAAGTTGAACTGAGCTTGCAGAAACAGGTTAAGTCCTAGTGCGGCTAGGCATGAAGACTTGGCAGAGTCAAAGTGCACCAGGCACAAGTCTGGACTTGGTCA
>JBBMKF010354359.1:0-14753 GCA_037834155.1 Curcuma caesia
AGCGAACGTCGGAGGAGTCGCGGACGGGTGCGCAGGATTTGTCGCGCGGCATATCAAAACCGTATATATATATATATGAATTATAAATATTATATATTAGCGAGCCAAGTTTGAATTAAGTTCGTTTAACTTTTAAATGAGCTATTTTCGAACCGAGTTCGAACTAAATTCATTTAATTTTAAAACGAGTCTTTTTCGAACCGAACTCGAGCCGCTCGTGAACTATTTATTTTCATTACGAGCCGCGCTCGAATCGAACTCGAACTTAGGAAAAATAAACCGAACTCGAGCTCGAGCCTCTTATTGTTCGGTTCGACTCGATTCGATTATACCCCTACAGCCGAGAGAACACACCTCGTAAAAGCATATAAAATTAATATTTCAATTTGTATTTAGATGTTGAATTAACATTTTTGTTAATTAAATTAACTAGGAAGATAAATTACTAAAAACAAAATTCAACAAAGGTGTATAGGAGTTTCCCTGTAGTGAAGAATGCTTTCTATAAGAACAAATACAGACTTTCAGACTTCAGTCTGCTGGAAAAGATAGTCGAAAAAAAATGACTAGATAGCTCACCAAACGCCAAACTTTAGATTCTTGCTTGACGTAAAATAGAAGTGTAAAATGGCTGAAAAAGACATGCATTTTCAGTTCACTGCTCAAAAGTGCTAACAAGTTTTTAATCAAATAAATCTATATATTACTGAAAGGGCGAAATGTCATAAAAGTTGAATCCCAAACAGTCATGATGCTAAACTAACTATCAGTGTATGAAGCTTGTAGGAATCTAACACATCTAAGCTTCTCACATTTAGGAAACAACACAACATTTCCATCTCCATCTCATCGCTGGCTGACTATAAATAAGCTTTGTCTTGCTTGTGCTTATCATAACACGGTAAACAGTTTGAATTTCAGTCATCATCCTCTTCATCGTCATCATCCTGCTCGCCATCATCATCCTCGCCGTCATCCCCATCAGTTTCCTAGTATCAAGAGAAAGAATAATTAGTCATGGACAGTAGTCTGCCAGTTTGCTCAAAAAGAGATGGATAAAAGAAGTGGTTTTGTGCAAACAATGGCATCATAACGTCTGCAAACCCATAGTTTCAACATGTCTTATATTACATTCAGGAAAAAAAGTTCCCCAGTTGCTCATTTCAACTGAAATCATAAGGAAAGACTCGGAACAAGACTGCAAATAGCTACTTTTAAACTAGATTCTCTGGTGGATTGGTTTCTTTGATGGTTGCGTATTTTCTGGTTATGGGTGATTTTGATGCTTGACAAAATTTCCAATACCTGTTGGAATTTTTTCATGAGTATATGAAAAAAATGGGAGCAGACAATTACGAATATTCTCATTCTCTGATGATTAATAGATCAAATTAAAAAAATCAAGGTTAGCAAAGTATTTACTCACAATGAACATGAGAAAAACTAGCACTTGCCATTTTTCACTTATTGTAACTTAAACGTGTTAAGCATACAAATGGAACCAGGTGATACTAAGATCAAAGAAAAAAAATGGAATCTGCATTCACTGAGATAACAACAGCAGCATGCAAAACTCTGTAACATGTTAGAGGAAGTGGCATACCTCTTCATCCTCCTCACCGTCAAAATCATCTTCATCGATTTCCTGTGACATCAAACAATGATTTTGAATTAATTTTTTGAATATGAGGCTCGATGGAAGATAAATAGAGAGAGAGGAGCTAGCTACATAAACATACATTGTTGAAGTATTTTAAAGGATTGGGCCACAAGTCTTCCTTGATTATCTCAGCCACCTGCACACGTGCTTGTAAGAGAAGGTACTTACTATAAATGAAGAGATTCTACATTCTAAGAGTCCAGAAGCAAATATGATCTTGTGGTTGTAACGATCTAGTTCAACTGTATTTTAACATATGCCCACGAAAAGCAACATGAATCATGCCTTCTTATAATCATCCCGAATGGTTATGACCAAGACAATTTGTTGTTATAGTGTCCGATTCAGTTTAAGACAAAAAAAGTCTGGAAGGAAATTCAAGAAACATTACCTCATCCATCACTCCTTCTGAGAGGTTCTTATGCAAATTTTCATTAAACCAACTGAAAAAACTGTTCACAAAGAATGGATTAGGATACAGATATACATGTGCATAAAATAGTGAAGATTCACTAAATGATCAAGCTAGTTGATGATGCCAACTCATCAATGCAACCTAGATCCTTAGTGAAAAGAACTAATTGCAACTAGCGAAATAATCATTAAAGCCATGCAGAGTAAACAAAAACAATAAATGTGATCAATAAGTACTAAAAAAGATACCAGCAATTAATTAATAGATAATGGTGCCTCGCACAAAGTTCAATCGAGGAATAAGATTTATGTAGCTGACCTCAAAGAGTTGGCAAACACATGGCTTGACAACAATTGATGACGATGAACTAATACATAATGGTGCAAAAAAATTTGAAGGACAAGAACAAAACAAGAAAGAACATTTACCTTTCCTCAACAAAGGGGCGTTTGCTTCCTTTCTTCTCTTGAGCATTACCATTTGCAAGAAGATCCTATAAATAACAGAAGAGAAAAATCACACCGACAACCCAAGTCAAAGGATCAGCAAGGAAATACTAAATGTTTGCTGCCTTACCATGCCTTCCTTCCACCTAATTTCAGTACCAGATACATTAGTAGTTCCTTCGTCAGCAAATGAATATGTCTTTGTTAATTTTCTATCCTCAAAATATGGATTCTCAGAGAAGTTCTACGCTTGGCATGCACAAATACAATTAATGAGGATTAAAGATGAGGTTTTGATTATGTAAACCAAGATTCAGGCACTGATGCATAATAACTCACAAATGTAATAGAGTAGCCTGTCTTCACATCCTTAAAATCTTCAACATCTATTGATTGCATGAACTTGAAAACCTGATTCAAAGAATGCCAATTTATATTAGATTAAATAAATATAGATTGAGTAGTCTCATGGTGTGACTTTAAACAAATTGTTTGAGTTGGCTATGTTTTCCTTCATCAAATCTTATTTACCTCTTGATCCTTCTCAGTGAGAAGATCGCCAAGGGCTGGATGACTCAAGAACTGCACAGAAGAAAAAGATATGAATACACAAAATTTCCAGAAAAGGCATTCTGGTTCAAATAACAATGTAAAAGTTAAATACCGCAGTCAACCAAAAGTCTGGGATATTTTTTATAATATCTGCCCGTTTGACATACACAGGTCTGCGAACCTCATTGTATTTCTGTTCCACCTCAAAAACTTTATCACTTGCTTCCTCATTGATCTAGCATATGGTCAGAAGCACACCAAAGCATAAAAATCAAAACAAAAGAAAGTTGAACCACTTGATAAGAAAACAGCAGGGAAGAAACGCTCAGGTGTCATATCATTTTTACATGCTATGCTGATCATAGTGCATATATCATACAAAATAGTTCATTTTTCCAGAATGATTGCACACCAACTCTACCATCACACGAAAAAAACCTAGAAGAAGAATGTTGGCTATGCAGTTCTTCCTAAAATTAGTTTCTTTCAACAATACACCTAACAGAAGATTCAGTGAATCATTTTAGGACTAAGCATATAGAAGTTAAGCATCATTTCATCTAATCATCTAGCTCGAAGAGATATTGCACTCAACTATCTTGAATCAAAATCCAAGCTTACAGATACATTCACCAAGCCTCTTCCTGATATTGTGTTTAGCACTCTTCAAATGAAATTTAGTATGTGTAGGCTGTAGCATAGACACATGAGCATTAAGTATCCTCTTGTAAGTATCTTTCATTAATTCATTCATGGTTTAATTTTTGTGACTATCTCTAGTTCCTTTATATCTTCTAGATACACATGCTAAATGAATTCACGTTTATTTAAAAATAAAATTGATTGATCCATGGACAGGCGTTGAATTAATTATGGGCCAATCATCTAGCATCAAAATGTCAATTTGCAAAGTGAAAATCACATAGATGGGAAGTATATGTTCAATTTTGATTTAGAAGTCAATATTTAAGGAGTCACGTAAATGTCAATATCCAGAGTGTTGAGCGCCAATATGAAGCTTGAGGAACGATAGATGGGCATTAATTTCAAACGATTTTAAATTGGAAAGTGACAATATCATTAACTATTTGATTTCTAAACTATAATAATTGATGCAAGCAGACTACTGTCACCACTACCACCTAGCCAAGTGTAGAAACGAAGAAAGATATTTCAAGCTCTATGTAGAAGCAATAGAAATGCAATCCCAAACAAGAAATTCTGCTCCAAAATGGGCAATAGACATTGCTCTATATAAAATCACAAAAAACACACATTGAGAAGTGGTAAAGGAAGTGATAAGAGATACATATTTAATTAATTGCCTATTTTCAAACTAAAAGAGAATAATCCGAGCAATTTATCCAGAAGAGCATACAAGCAATTGACCAAAGATATACAAGCAAGTTGGAACCGATGCAGGCCGCCAAATCATAGGGAAAATCTTATCTTTATGTTAAGATTGATAAAAACATCGATGCAGGCCGCCAAGATTAGGAGGAAAAAAGGAAGACATTTTTTTAAAATACAAAATCTAGAAAACAGGGCAGCTGAAGGAAACAGATAGTGAAGAAACTAAAAAGAAATGATTTTTCCTAAATCGTTACCTTCTCCAACTCTTCTTGAATCTCCTGGAGCTTCTCGATGTTGAGTACCAGCTCCCCATCGATGGGCTCGGGCTCCCCCTCGACTCCTGGCTCGGTGACTTTCGACTTCTTGCTCTTGTCGGCCGCCATCGCAAACGCTCCGCGGTAAGCACGAAACCTAACCCTAATAAGGCCGCTACTTCCCGAGCACACTGGAGCGAACTGCAATGCCACCGGAAGCGAGACTGCGAAAGCGATCTCCGCCTGCCGCCCTGCCTCGCTTACTATTTATACACACCAAGTGAGAACCTGCTCCGGTTTCCCATCACCATCTCGGGTGACGATACCTCGTCCTGAAAGTACATCTCGGCCGTTGAGTAATGCAGGTGATATAAGTTTAACGGTAAAGATCATTCTCAAGAGCGCGAGTGGGTCCCTCAGTAGCAGACAGGCAGCGGGAGTATTTAAAACCCTAACCCTAAAGGCCCGAGAAAAGAGGCGGCGATCTGGACCGTCGGATGAATCAGTAGCTTGCCAATCGACGATGATGATTATATATATATATATATAGTTTGGATCTTAATTGTTACCTTCATAATCCTTTATTTAAAATTTGATATTATACACTTGCATTTTATTGATGAATTATGAAAACTTATATCTGCTCCGGGTCATAGTTGAGTTAGTTATGATAAAACAAATTTACAGAAGAAAGCAAAAATTTGAATCTCGACAAAGTCAAGTAATACCCTCCTTCATTGTGACCAATTATAGTTTATTGATTTACTTCATCACATATGATCGTGGAGCCGATCGTGTGGAGTGATCCATTAACTTTAAAGTTAAAATCGTCACCCTAACAACCTTACACAGTCGATCTCATGATCATTTGTAAATAAAAAAATTGTAGTTAGCTAATAAAAAAAAAGTATTACCTGTTTCATCAAGATTCAATCCTTGATTAATTCTAAATCATGTTATTAGAATTAATGAATTCAATAACAAATATGATTTAAAAAAACATTTAGAATTAATCAATTTTAATGGTTAAACAAATTGACTAATTCTCTTATAAAGATTCGCTATTATAATTAAGATTTAGATCTTGTTATTATAATTTAAATAACCACAAAATATTTAAAACTTACCATTTTAAAAAAATTCCCTAATTTTTAATAAGCTGCAATAAATCTATTTTTTTTGTTACAGAAATCTGATTCGAATCTTGCACATTTAATCCCTTTCCTTGTTGCAATTTATGCAATTATCCCCTTCCCAATTTATAATTAGCCCAAAATGTCATTATCCTGTCAAATTTATCCTCAAATATCTTTCTTAATCCCTCCTAACTTCCAAATCTATTCCAATTCAGGAAACGATCCCAAAACAACAGTGATCATTATCCATAATTAAAACCCTAAACCCTTGAATAATAGAAAATGCTTAAATTGCATCAGATTAAGACTGTGTTTCCCTTGCTGCTCTTTCCACCTTCCGTTCAACACAACGACAATTTATTGTCTCATATCACATCTGTCGCCCTGTTTTCCAACCTCAAACTACAATCCTTCCGTTTGAATTCACTCTGTTCTTTATATCTTTTTTTTTCTTAAAAAAATTGTGATTAATTACTGGTGAAGGGTCTGTTTCTTCTACAGCAGAACACCTGAGAGATTGCTTGAAGTGGTGGAGATAATAGAGTTGTTGGTGGATTGAAAGGCATGCTGCTATTCTCATCCTTGTTCTTGTCAGTGTTCTTGTCAGTGTTCTTGTTGCTGTCTTTGTAGGGGATGGCTCTGCATTTTGTCTCTTTCTGGTTCTTGTTCGCCAATTCCCTTGTTCTTCTGATCATTTTGGTGGCCAGGCATGTTTTCAGGTAATAAATTTTCATTTGCAGCTACTTAATCGATCCATTGCTTGAGTTCACTACAATGATAGGGTTAAAGACACTGCTACGAACGATACATTGCTTGAGTTCATCAACCTCGATTCATCATCAGAGGAAGAAGAACCGTGTCTCATTTTTAAATTTCAGTATCAGATATCTAATCATCACAATCGCAACAACCGTGATGCCTTGTCGCCAGTCGATGAAGAAGAAGAACAACCATGCTCTAAAACAAGGATTTGCAAGCGCGAGGAGGGTCTTAGCAGTTTGATAAAAAAGAGCATGAATTCTGAAACTGGTTTGTTTGATCAGGTTGTGGAATTTACTGATCCATGCAGTCTTGGACCACAACTGGATTCGAGGCAGGGAGAAGTAGAACCAAGTGAAGTTACTGCATCTGAAGGAGTGCAATTGAAAATTTCGGATTACGGCGGTGAAGATGATGAAGTCTTGTTCATGGACGAGGAATATTCTGACAGAACAGAGGTAGGGCATCCCACAAACAGATCCACTGGCACTAGCTCATGCTCTTTAAATACAAGAATCGAGACCGGTTCGATATCGATCCCCAATTCTGAAGAATTGGACAGTGATCTTAGGGAGCAACAACACCAGACTCAGAAGAAAGAAATGAAGAGCTCTGCTGGTGAGGATTACGATGAGATGGAGGCACTGTGGGAGCACCAGGAGCTCATCGAGCAACTCAGGATGGAGCTTCGAAAGCTCAGGGACATCGGCCTCCCGACCATTATCGAGGAGTCAGAGAGCTCCAGGAGATTGGAGGACCTGAAGCCATTGATGTTGGACGAGAGCTTTCTCCACGAGGACCCACTGAACGAGATGGAGAGATCACACTGGAGCTACCGAGAAAGGATGAGGAAGTTTGACATCTTGATCTACCAAAAGATGTATGCGATAGGTTGGTTGTTCGAATCGAAATGCCATTCCTTCTCTTCAGCTCTTCAAAGTTCAATCTAGTTTGCAACTAGATTTCTTGCTCAACTCACAGGCTTTCTCCAGCTGAAGGATCCTCTTCGGTCGGTGGGATCGAGGAAGGCACAAGGACTAGCAATTCAGTCCATTCTTTCGCAGAGTTTTTCGTCAGTTGGTCGTAAATCCAACGTCGACCCATCGCAGAAGCTGATCAGTGAGATTCGAGGCGATCTCGAAGTGGTTTATGTCGGACAAGCATGCCTCTCCTGGGAGTTCCTGAGATGGCAGTACGAGAAAGGACTGCCTGAGCTTTTCGATCCGTCTGGGAACCGGTTTTACCACCAGGCGGCCGTAGAATTCCAGCAGTTCCAAGTGAACATTCAGAGATTCATCGAGAACGAAGCGGTTGAAGGGCCAAGACTGCCACATTACATCAAAAACCGCTGTGTTCTTCGCAATCTTCTCCAAGTGCCTGTGCTTAAAGGTAATGCAAGCAGCTCCAAAACTGTTGATCTTCAGACATGTATAAAAGGATCTAAACCTTTGATTTAATTCGTTCCAGAGGATTGCTCGAATGGCATAAGTGGCGAAATGATGGAAGAAATCATGAAGCAGTCCATCACAATTTTCTGGGAGTTCGTCAAAGCCGACAAGGATCAAACTGTTGGGATTCTCAAAGTGCTCATGGGCACTCATGTTGCACTGCAAGATCCTTCAGATGCCGGCCTGTTGGAAGACATCCAATTTGAGTTACACAAGGTAAGCCATAATTTTGTCAAAACAAAAAAAATATATATTGATACTGATTTCAGGCATCTTTATCATTCTGTTCAGAAGGAGAAGAAGCTCAAGGACATTACACGAACATGCAACTGCCTGGTGAAGTTCAGAAAACCTAAAGAGGACAAACTGAATCGAGCTGTTTTGTTCTCTCAAGTGGACTTGAAGCTGGTCGCAAGGGTTCTGAGGATGCCAAGGATCACAACTGAGCAGCTGCTTTGGTGTCACAAGAAATTGAGCAAAATCAAGTTTGTAGAAAAAAGAGTCTTTAGGGAACCATCCTTCTTGCTGTTTCCATGTTGAGAATTTCTCTTCTCCAAAGGCTTGGCGTTCTTCAGGTTCCATTATTGTCATTCATTATTGGTTCATTATTGGTGGAGGTGCATAAAGAAAGGAATTATGTTGCGAGGTGTGTTTATATGCAAACAAAGTTAGGTGAGATGCAAGCTTCAACTGGACTAGCATTTAGTGACAAACAAAATAAACCTCAACGCCATGAAAAAAGTACCAGGAATCTCTCAAATCAGGAACCATTTTGTTTTGTTTCTCCCCTTCACCTGCAAGTTGACTCTGAAAAAAAATCATAGCGACCATAAACATGTGCAGTTAACCTGATTTCTATGATTTTTCTTGTATGCGTGATTCGTTTTTCAAGGTCACAATTTCATCTTACAACGTGCCACCAATCAGTTTTTGATATATTTTCAACAAGTATTATTTTTCTACCACCTCATCAGCTGTTGATGTATTTCCAACTTTGTTAACTCCACTGCATGCATCGTGTATGAAATTTATCATGGCCGAGATTTAAGCAAAGTGTCTGTTTGTCTTCTTCCTCCTCAACAAGATCTCTTCTGTTCAAGTGTGATCGATAATTATGTTGTATCTGCTCGATCCGAAGCCATGACAATGCATGAACAATTCCAAGCCGCCAGAGCATGTGAAATAATTCTATTTTTTTTCATTAGTTCAAGTCAATGCAGAACACTAACTTTCATGATTTCTGAAGTCAACGATGTTCATGGGTCGCCACATCTTTGGTTTTTTTTGTCTTCTTTCCTGGACATTTTCTTCTCTTCTCCCAGAGGCAATGCATATCGTTGACCTTGGCGATTTGCACTGAAAAGGGAGCTTTTAGGGTTCTTAGAGTTGCTGTTCCTCCTGCTGAAACAGTTATTAGCTTGCTCATTGGTTGAGTTTGCAAATTACAATCCACTTTTTAAACATGCTCATCTTTGTTTTAGTTCTTCGATCTCCAGAAAGAAATGCTAGTTGACTTGTGATTGTTTGTGTCTCTATCAGCTCTAAAGGTTTCAGTTCAGAGAATAAAATCTTCAAGGATGGTCCTGAAAAACTGGGCTGCAGGGCTAGTGTTATTGTTCTTACTCTTGTCATTTCACCTGAGGCTCAGGGTATTGAAGAATCCCTTAATTGGAAGGCCTCTTCAAACTCCTGTCTCTGTTGATTCATCTGTTCATCTTTCCTGGTCTTATCCGGGGAGCCTCTCCATCCTTTTCTCTCCGAGGAATCTCTCAAGTTCAGAGACACAGTGCCTTCAGACTTGGTATTATTTGGACAGATTATTGAACTCCTCTCAGACCTTGCCGAATGCCATCGAGGCCAGCCGAGGAGCTGCAGTTGCATGGCAAAGTCTCATGGACTCGGTCGAAGAGGAAAAGTCGAATGGTTCTGGAAATGGAACTGCAAAACTGAAGGAAAAGGAGAAACCGTGCCCATATTCGATTCGGAGAATGAATGCTTCAGAGTTTGTCGATGATGGTTCAAAGTTGGTGATTCCCTGTGGACTGACCCATGGTTCCTCGATCACAGTGATTGGCACTCCAAATGGATTGCTCGGTAACTTTCAGATAGAACTAGTCGGGGCAGGCCTTCCGTCGGAGTCAGATCCTCCGATCATCTTGCATTACGACGTCCGGCTTCACGGTGATGAGATGACTGAGGATCCAGTGATCGTCCAGAATTCATGGAGTGCAGCTACTGATTGGGGCAAAGAGGAGAGATGTCCTTCTGAAGATGTTCAAAACAATTTGAGAGGTACTGCACTGGCATGGTCGATTTTTCGCCTTCCATTTTGGTTTAAAGTTTTGCTATCTACTCGACGCAAGAGAAGAAAAAGTAGCAAAATATACACTCAGTCAGAAAGTTCATCTTGATTGGCAATTGGCCACTCAAGTTCATTTAAAATCTTGTTTGAAAGATGTTGTTCTCAAATCATTCATATACATGTTAGATCCGCCCTCTCCTCCTAATAGTCCCAACGGATGGTCTGGGTCCCAACAGACCCGCCCCCTTACTAGGAACCCCCAATCATTTTTTTATGAAGGTCTCTCACATTACACCACATAGACATGCTCTGATACCAATATTAGATCCAATGGAATCCATATGTATATCCAAAATAGTATGATATTATCCACTTTGGGCCCACGCTCTTATGACTTTGTTTTTGGGCTATACCCACAAAGTTTCATATTAATATAGATATCTCAATCTTATAACCCCAAGATCTTTTCCATATATTTTTAATGTAGGGCTTTAATTGTATTTCAATAATCAATCCTTCAAACTAATATGAGACTTTGATTGTATTCCAACAATCTACCTCTCAAATAAATGACCACTAGGAACTCTTCTTTATGGTCTCAATAGACTCATTATTGGTCCAAGTCCCAATCATAATCATTTCTTTGTGAGGGTTCCCACAAGATACCACATAAACCTGCTCTGATACCACTGTTAGATCCAATAGAATCTATATATATTTTCAAAATGGTATGATATTATTCACTTTTGGCCCACGCCCTCAAGATTTTATTTTTTAGCTATACCCACAAGATCTTATACCAATATAAATATCTTCATCTTGTAATTCCAGGATCCTTTTTATGTATTTCCAATATGAAACTTTGATTACTTGCTTTTTTTTACTTCTTTCACTATAGATTGAAAGCAAATTGTTCTTCTCCTTTTCTTTTAGAAGGCTAAATATGTCGTGTACTTTCTGTTCTCCTGTTATATGGAACTTTAGGCCCATTTGTTTCCTTGCAGTTGATGATTTAGAGCAGTGCACTGCCATGATCGGCAAAGACAAGGATTACAAGTCCTATAGTAACTTATACAATTTTTCAAGGAGCTCTATGAACCTAATCGATGTCGTAGAACAAAGAAAATACTTTCCTTTTAGGCAAGGAAATCTTGCCATTGCTACGATTAGGATGGGATTGGAGGGAATCCAAATGACAGTCGATGGCAAGCACATAACTTCATTCGCCTACCGAGAAGTACTACTACCTACTCTTCTTTTTTGATCCATCAGTTCATGCCCTTAAGTTGTGACAGGGATTCAAGTGACATTTTTGTGCCTCTGTTCTTTCAGAGCATGGAGCCATGGCTTGTGAGTGAAGTGAGAATAACAGGAGACATTAAACTGATTTCTGTTCTCGCAAGTGGTTTGCCAACTTTAGAGGATTTCAAGCATGTTAAAGATTTGGACATAATAAAGTCACAACCAGTACCACTTCACAAACCTGTGAAGCTTTTCATTGGTGTGTTCTCGACAGCAAACAATTTCAGGCACAGGATGGCAGTTCGAAGAACATGGAAACAGTACGAAGCCATTCGATCTGGATCTGTCCTTGTGCAATTCTTCGTAGGTTTGGTGAGCATTCAATTCCATATCCACTTCAATTTAAACTTCGTTTCATGTTACATTTCCTACTGTTTGTTTCTCATTGCACTGATCAAGTAGTTGTTGTTCTGCTTTTCTTTTGGATCTCAAATAGCACAAAAACAACATGGTAAATGAGCAGCTTTGGATTGAGGCTTGCACCTATGGAGACATCCAACTGATGCCGTTCGTCGATTACTATACTCTCATAACATGGAAGACAATATCCATTTGTATCTATGGGGTAATGTACTTCAGCAATCACACAAAAAGCCTAAATTGTTCCCAATTGACTTGTAACTTTTACCCATGTTCTAACAGACAAACATTATATCCGCAAAGTATGTGATGAAAACAGACGATGACTCTTTCGTTCGTGTCGATGAATTGCTCACCGAACTAACAAAAGAGAAGGCGGTAAACGGGCTATTGTATGGCCGTATCAACAATGAATCTCAACCTCATCGAAATGAGGACAGCAAGTGGTACATAACCCCTGAGGTAACCATTTTTGCATCTGAATTCATCTACATTGTTTCAAAACCACAACTACACTATCAGTAAGCATTGATCTACTTTCTTGAAGGAATGGCCTGATGAGAACTACCCAACTTGGGCTCATGGACCTGGCTACATAGTATCGTGTGACATCGCAAAAGCCGTATATAAGCAGTACAGGAAAGGCCATTTGAAGGTGCTCAAGATCAATGACTTCTTTGTTGGACTCTAAAACTATGCATCATGAACTATCCCAATTTCCCCTTAACTCTAGTGATGTTGGAGTGCAGATGTTCAAGTTGGAAGATGTTGCAATGGGCATTTGGATAGAAGACATGAAGAAGGGAGGGATGAGCATTGCCTATGTCGACGATCGGAGGATCGACAGTGATGGGTGTGCAAACGGATATGTTGTAGCTCATTACCAGCAGCCAAGGCAGATGCTGTGCTTGTGGCAAAAGCTCCAAGAGACAAACCAAGCAATCTGTTGTAGTTGATTACTACCAAATTGAGTTGATACTTTTACGGTGTGTTCGCTCACAAATAGTTGGGACAAACACAGCTTGACGATAACGAAGACGAGATCATATGCAAAGGTAGGTTTCACTATATATAGGGATTGACAGTGTGATTCAAATGAGAGTTTTAGCATCGAGTGAAAAAGAGATCAACATTTGCATGAACTAAAGGACTATTTGTTTGTGTTTTTTTCTTAAAAGGGATTTTAGCATGAAGTAAATATGAAACAATTATTTTTATTCATAAATATTGATAGTAAAAAGTGGAATCCGTAACTTTAGCGGTCTCACATGGTGAATCCCACAACCATCTGTGAGAAGGTAACCAATTCAATCATGCCTCAGGGATATAAATATCAATCAAGATATCCCCAAATGGGAGATATTTGTTCGAATGATTTGGAGAAATATCCCCGTGGATAAATATCCCCCATTATGAGAGGATATTTCAGCGATGATTAGAAATCATTTAACACAAATTTGTGCCCGGCGATTTTTTTTTAATAATAACAATTTTTTAAAAAAAATAGTATAGATCTAATGATTTTTATCTGTTAGATTTTATTTTGTGAGACCTATAAATATTTGATTTGTGAGATATTTCATTGTGACAGTTAGAATATTTGAGAAATGCAATATTTGATTGATGATATGGAAATGGAGACCATAAATATTTAATGAAAATATTTCCAACCATTAGGATGCCCTTAGGCAGCTCATTACATCGATTTATTAGGCAGATATAGAATAGGAGGAGATATTTTATTAGAGCAAAAGTATAAAAAGTATTCAAAGCTAAAAGCAATATCTGATGTTATCCATCATGTCTTTGAGTATTATTGTAATAGTTATCGGTAATTATATTATTAATGTTACATTATTATTATATTATTGTAATGTAATTATTTTTTATATATTATTTTTTTTTAAGACTTTCAATATTTTTTATTTTATGATAGATCATTATAATGTCTTTTATTTATAGATAGAGAGAGAACCAATATACATATATAATTTTATTATTTTCGTGTATCCATCCTCGATTATAATTATTTACATCCATTATTAATAATTATTATTATAATATATAAATGAGTTTTATTTAATTAGTAACTTCAATTGCATGAAATTATTTTTATTTTTAATTTATTTTCTTTTAATTTTAAGATTAATTATTAGTTAGACAATAATAATTATCTAACATCCATAATATGTAATACCTAATATAATATGTTATGATGTTGTAGCATTTCCTTAATAGTTTTTATAATTATTTTAAAATAATTTTGATAAAGTTTAAATAATTAGGACTAAGTTGATAAAGATTATTTTGATATAATAATATTTAGAATTTATAATTTAAAATTTAAAATTTAAGATTTTAAGATTTAGAATTTAGTTACAACGGTATATATTGCAGCTATCTATCGGTAGCTACTATAATGAGTAACTGCTATAACATGAAAGATCATATATTTTATTTTAATCAAATTAAATGTTAAATGCTAAATCCTAAATATGTTATAATAGATATAAAATAATTTTTATATTTTGTAGCTGTTACAATAGTACTAAAATAAAAGAAAATAAAATATCTAAAGGGTGCTTTTTATTTTTATTTTTTAAAAGGAATGTCTATTTATAAATTTAAAATGCCTTTTTAATTTTGTCCATTTTATTATCGAATTCATTTAACTTCGCATTTTTAATTGTTTTAATCGGGTATCTAAAGGTTCAGATACCCATTTATTATCTAAAACAAATATTTAATAAATTTAAATGATAAACT
>JBBMKF010354469.1:0-14752 GCA_037834155.1 Curcuma caesia
CTCTTGGTTCGTCATCAAATAAATTAGGAGCATTTAGATGAATTAGCATGATGAAATGGAAGTTAATGGCATAGGACAAGAGTTGGTCGTAGACGATTTTTTTAAGATGATTTTTTTATTAAAAAATATTATTTTGTTTATAATTTTTCATATTGACAAACCAAACTTATTTTTTATTTTTTTTCTAGAAAATAGAAAATAGTATATCATACCAAACACATTTTCTGCTTTCTAAAAACTAGATCAGAAAACAGAAAAATAGAAAAAGAAAAATAAAAATAAAAAATAGAAAAAAAATTTCCAAACCAAACGCCCCCTAAGGCATTTAAGATCCTCCACCTCTCTATCTCATTCATTCATACATATACGGCTCTCTTCCAGCCCATTCATCTCTTCTTCCTTAAATTCTCTTTCTTGCATGAGCTCAAAATTACAATGCTTAGTACAATTCACATAAAATATGATGATAGAAAAACATTTTCCTTGGAAATTATTTTCAAAGAAAGTAGCTTAATATCCAGTCCTTGAATATGCATGGTTGGAAACTCATTTTGGAATGATTAATTTTCTTTCAATACAGAAAAGTAGTAGCTTCAAATTAATCATGTAATATTAACAATAGTAAGTATAAAACATTTTATCTCAATATAGAGGGTGAATTTCTAAATCTATAACATATTATGCCTTCTTTTCCAAATCTCTTACGGAGTTTTAAATTTTTTAATCTATCATATAGATTAGAAATTATATCAAATCTATTGTAGTGTTAAGTTTCTGTTAATTCTCTATTGAATGTCAATGTGTCAAAATGACTACTTGTCAAATGTAACAAATCACATGCCACCTCACCCTCCAATCAACTATATGATATTAAAAAAATAAAGCTCAAGGCCACGCACTGATATCCTGATGCCCACTCTTGTCCTGCTCATGCACCTCTTGAATCCCAACATCGTCAAGCATCATACCAGTCATTCAATATCACATGCTAGTTGGTGTTCGGCATCGACCCCTACGCCTCTCACTCAGGTTCGCAATGGTTCTGTTCACAAAGGCGGTGGGTAAAACCTTGGCAGCATTAATCCTCCAGCAGATGGTGTCCCCGACATGGTGGAAGTAAATGAGGCAGTTGCAAGTTGGCATGGAGAAGGAATTGGATCTTGCGTGTGAAGAAATCAACTAAGTCATAGCCAAAAGCATAGCAGATAAGAAGCTGCCTCAATCTTAACTGGAAGGTAAATGAAAACAGATTTTTATCTCCGTACATCAACAACAATGATGAGGATGCTGAAGATGAAAGATCCACTGAAGTTGATAGGTTCCGTGACACGGCCATGAACTTTATGTTAGCCAGAAGGGACTAGCATAGGCACACTTGGTTTTTGGGTTGCTTTCAAGAATCAAGCAGCGGAATGGAAGATTCTCAATGAACTGAAGTGTGCAGCTCAAGACGAGAAGAAATCAAGCTCTGATGATGGTTTGTCCCAGAATTTGGAGTACTTGCATATTATTGTGTGAGTTGCTCTGGCTCTTCCCTCCACTTCTGTTAAGAGTAGAAGGTGGCTCAGCAAGCCAACATACTCAACAACCATAAAATCAAACTAGGCACAAAGATTCAAGTGTCTGCATACACCTTAGGGAGGAAGGAGGGGATTTGTGACAAGGATTGTTTGGAGTTCAAACTAGAGATGTGGATCTTGGAGAAGAGAAGGATGAAGCACAAGCCATAGTACAAGTTCTTAGAGTTCAACTCCAGGTCCAAGACTTGCTTGAGAAAGGAGGGGAACGAGCAGTGGGCATACTTGCTTGGTGAATGCAAGGTCAGGGGATGAGGGATGATCGCCAATGTTAGGATGCCGGAGGGGCTGCACAAAGGGGATAGAAGGGATAGGAGTGCGTTAACCTTAGGGTTCTTGATTTTTTGTATGTAACAATATGGTTGTTTAGAGGGTGAGGTTGAATTTAGTGATTGGTCATTTTGTCACACAACATTTAACAAAAAATTAACTGATATTAAAATGCAATAATAGATTTGATGCAGATAGATTGCAAAATTTAAAGCTTCATGAAAGTAAATTTGAAAAAGAGGATATAGTACCTGATAGATTGATAAATTTACCCTAATATAAAAGAAATCATTGTGATTATCAACAATCATTATGATATTCACAAATATAGCTGCTATGACTATTTTTAAAAACATTGGCATCTTACTTCCTACATAAAAAATATTACCAAACAAAAGAATAAAGTGATAACATGCTTGGCAATGATATCAATGACACAAAATTGATGCAACGACTGAGAAACATTTATGATGAAACATGTTGTATTGAACTTGATGATCTTTGAAAAAAGATTTTATCAGCTGACCCAAATTTTAAAGGAGTCATTATTGGTTTATTCCCTAACTAAATGTACCATATAGTACTGAAGTTCATGAAGATTAATGTTGTCTCTACTTGAGGGGATGAAGAGTGGAAAGAAAGGAAGAGCATCCAGAGGAAAGAGCAGAAGAGGGAGGGGGGGGGGGGTGCAGTTGTCGACTTGAAAGGAGAGAAAAGAAGGAAAATAAAAGAAAATGGCATATTTGTCATTCTCAAGGTATGCAGAGCTAAATTAGTCTTATCAATACCTTTTCCCTCATTCTCTCCTCTTCAGCCAGCTTTTGGAAGGAAGCAAAAGTGGAAAAAGAGGACAAATTATTTGTTTCTCTTCCCCTAGTTTTTAAATTCTTCCACCAAAGTAGTGAAGGGAAATGATTGCTTTCCCATCTCCCTTCCCTCTATTTGGGCTCCCTTCCTCTGATGTAGACACAACATAAGTGTGTGTTTCCTATAAGGGAAGGAAATGAGAACAAAAACAAGGTCATTGAAAGACTTTCCCCGTGACAAATTAGGAAAATCATTAATAAGAATTTCTCATTCCTTGTCCAAGACCAGATTAACTCATCACGGGGAAACCAAGTTAATTGATGCAAAAGGAAGCCCTCGCCAGCTCAGTGGCTGCAAGGAGTAACCTTTTTATATTTAATTCACATTTAAGGGTGGGAAGAGGAGAAAGAGTTCAAATTCATTCCTTCAAGTACTGGTGAGGAAAACAAATAAAGGAACAAAGACACAAAAGGACAGAAAAAGGAACCTCACTGGACCATCTCAAGAACAGCTGGAAAAACAACAGCAGCTCAATTTTAGAATAAAGAATTGAGTCCCTCAGCCGAACCTATGTTCCTTCTTTCCTCTTGGTTGCTTGTTAGTAGATGTTCCTGTTGCTGTTGTTGCTAGGTAGCTCACCCATATGAGTTCAGGAGAGGGTTCTTAAGAGGAAAGGCTGGTTGTTCATGGTTTCACTATCATGGCACAATAGTCATTAGTAGGGGATATGGGGAGTTAAGGTGATTAAGAGGATCATCTGTTCTCTTTGACACAGAGAAAGAGGGAAAGAAAAGACTAGGGAAACCTTCTCTTAGTTTTCCCAATTATATTTTTAATTGATTTGAGCGAAAATCTCATGTTCTTGTGCAATGCAGTGAAAATCTGACCTTGAAATATTAAAAAAAAAAAACAAATATACTTTTGATTTATATTTTTTTCATATCTTAACAAATAAAGTTTTAAATAAGTTTCTCTCCCTGTTTTCTTCCTTCAAAGGAAATGGTCAGAAGAAAAAGTCTATTTCTTTCCTTCCTTTAGTATTTCTTTCCTTCCCTCTAAGGAAACCAAAAATAAAGAAATATTTTCCAATAAAAAGTCTTTTAACCACTATCTGCTTCCCAAGTTGTTTTCTTCAAAGTAAGATAAAAGAAAGTGACAAATTATAAAAGATTATAGAAAGAAAAAGAGAAAAAAAAAAGATTTGAGCACCTACTCTTATTGTGAGGAGTTAATAATGGGAGCGATTAGTAAAAATTTATATTTCTCAAAAAAGTAACAAAAAATATCATAGAGAAAGATTGAATAAAACTTTGCAGCTTCTTCGATCTACTCAAGACAGAAGAAAGGAAGCAGCTCAAGAGAGACAGTGACGATCAACCGAAAGTAACAAACAAGATAAATGGGCCAACAACATAGTTGACTCGACTTAGTTGGCCCAGTGTAGTTAGATTTAAATATACTCCATTTAGTAAAATAGATGTTACAATGTTTGGTATGCATGAACAGGATGTTCTGTTAGTGAAACTGGTGTGGATACTCGAAGAAGAATTGGTTACACAAATCAACATCTAAATAGGGAAGGTAAAAGAGATTTAAAAAATGTGGTAAAATAAAGGCACTTATATCACCTGATGGAAAACTAAGGAATAAATCAGAGAGGTGAGAGGGAGAATAAGAAATTCAATTGATGCTCGCATATTAATTTACTACATTAGTTGGGATACCTATAAATGGCATGGTACACACACTACCACAAAACCCATAAACTACACCAAATACCTTACAAAGAGGCTTGTTTAATCCAAATGCATGTTGTTTGCTAAACAAACTAAAACCATAAATAAAGGCACTCCTAAATTAACAAATAACCAACATAGTTCAATAAGCATCCGATTGAGCTGTTTCTCTGCCTGCATAACCTTATGCGATGAGGATGCATGGCATTTGCTTATATTTGCATAAGGATCATATAGACTAGAGCATCTGGGCTTATTAAAATTATAAGACATGTTTAAAGATTACTGGTTTTGCTAAATAGACAAATAAGAAGTTTGATGGGGTAAACATGAGAAAATTATGTCATATGGATATGTTTTTCAGCACATCATGTTGTACATTACTGTGCCGATGCGCCAGCATATGTGTTTGCAGACTGCATGTGAATTCTACAATGGTTTAACAGCATATGACCTGCATATGCCTAAAACCTTATTGATTACTAACCATAAATTCCAAAAGCACCAGATACAGCAGACAAACAATCAAGAGACTGATTACCCTTAATAAACTTGGTTGCTTAAAGCATTGTAGATGGCGTTTTGTGTTTCTTTTTTTTTCAGCAGCAAACATGCGGTAAAAAATGATATCCCAGCGACATCTAATAAACAAAATCACATTTACAAAAGGAATTCGAGCTGCCTATGTGTGACATTGTTCTGTCTCTAATTGTTTCTAGATCCAAACTTCGCTACCGTCTTACTCTAAATGATGAAACAATGGTACCCTTCAATGCAGTAATACTTATTGGTCTCCTCTCAAAGCAACCATAAAATTTTAATGAAGAAAAAAAATGCAATGGGGATGATATTCATCTTCATTTCCGATAAGCAGGTTTACTGCCATCGGTATCTTTTAATCAGTGTTGTGCACCAATAAGTATATATTTAGCGAATATAATTGTGGAAAAAGCTAGAAGATTACATCTAAGAAAACCACAACTTTATTTACCTGAGCTGGGAAGGCGCCTCTGAAAGCTTCCGGCGACAGGTCGAACCCACCCTGGCAGGTGGCCTTATAAACCCCATACAGAAGCTTCAGTTGGAAATCATAGAGGAACAGTTTGGTGCCCGGCTTGATCCTCTCCACAATCTCCTTCTTTCCAGCGGGAAGTCCAAATACCTGGAATCTGAAGCACTCAGGCTTCGTATTCCTGCTGCACATAAAGATGAATCCCGAGCTCTTCTCGACGGACATGACTACGGCAGGTTCCTTGTTCTTCCCATTGTTCACCGCCCTGCTGGTGTTGGCAACGGAAGTAACCGCAGCGTCCGCCGCCGAGGATGTTGGAGGATTACTCTCCTTTGGCCGATTCTCCTCGTTCTTCTTCTCCTTCTTTTTGATCTTCCCTGATGGAGTCAGGGAACCACCTCGCTGGATCTTCCTCTTCAGTTTTTGTACCTTCACCATCTGACAAAAAAGCTAAATCAGGAAGATGGGATCGGAGACGAGGGAGGAGAGTGATGCAGAGGACCAACCAGTGAAGGCCCGGCGACGATCGAGAGGCAATCGAGGACGACGACGGCGAGAGGAAGCCCTAACGGGATAGGAATCCGAGGGCAGTGGCCACGGGAGAAATAAACGGGCAACGGCCGAGATCACCGTGAATCCGATGGACGCCACGTGGATTGAAGGTTGACGTCGGATTGAATCAGCTTCAGTTTGCTTCTCTCTTTTATTTTCATTTTTATTTTCGAAAAAGGAATATTTAAAAAAGAAAATTATTTTTAAACGGCCTCCGTGTTGATAAACAGAGTCGGATGTCTACGTGGGCCGCTTCAAAGGGACCATCCTCGAGAAGGAATATTTCTGGTTTTCGTTTGCGTTCGCGAAGTGGAAGAAAAAGGGTCCCTTCTCCTCCTTCACAGGTTCCGAGAAGGAATCCAGTATTAGGGTTTTCGATTCCGCCTCTCCTCCACCCAGCGATCATCTTCGATTCGACGGTAGAGCCCTCGGCGCTGATGATATTGCTCCAGGATTCTCAGATATGAGAGCGCTGGAGCAATTGCTCGCCGCGATGTCCCTTGCGGCTGCGCCGCCGGGACTCCCAATGGTCACCGACCAGGGTCCGGCACCCTCCCCCTCGTGGTTCGTGGGTTGCCATGGGCCCTTGTACAACTTCGCGTTGATCGTCCCCTCTGCCCTATTCGTAGCTTACCTCGCTTCCCTGGCGAGGAGGAGCTTCGCCAAGCTCACATCCGGTCAGTCTTATCTGATGGTTGCCTACTACGCCCTCCTGTGGCTTGTCAGCCTGCTCAATCTCTTATGGTGCCTAGTCCAGGTGCTGTATCATTTGCTGCTGTTACTTTTGCCACAATTTTCAATTTGTTTTCTTTTATTCGGAACTTGCATGACTAAGCAAACATGGTTCTTTAATCCATTTACCTTATTATGTGTATATGTCCAATAATTCTGAATAGTTTCTTTCTGAGCATGGATTCTTATATTCAAATAAGGAGGATGTACCATAGAACTTATTGGCAATCAAATAATGCTTAGGTCAACCTAACTACATCAATTGGTTTATAAAAAAACATCCTGCTGTTTTTACAGTTACCTTAACTCAGTATTCATTTCCTTCTTGTTGGATAAAATTATAATGGATGTCATTGACATAGTCCACAAGACTTGTTCTGCCATGGATAAGTCATTTTATCAGGACCAGAAAATACATGAGAATAATTCTATGTAACTTTATTTTAGCACTTGTTACTTCTTATATCAATCTTGTTTTACTTTTTAAAGAATTATACTCTCTTTAATTATTTTATCGAATATAAATTTAAGCATATTGCTTATCATTATTCTGTTGCTATAGTGTTGCTGAAAGGAAAAGTTCCAAATGGGCTGTGAACTACAATGTGCTTGACTATTTTCCTTTTTTTTTAAAAAAAAAGTACAATCTTCTTGGCTTTGATTTGTACCCATAGATTGGCCTGAGCTGGTTGAAGAAATGAACAATTTCCCAGTGCTTAGGTTTATATAAGATTTTCCATGAAGTAAACTGTTGTTGCTGCAAGTTAGATAATGTAGGAATTAACACAAGGTGGCATAACAACAGACCTTGCTCTGTCCTGATTCTGAGACAATAGATACCGTTGGCAAATTATAGACACTTAGCATTACTGAAAATAGAATTTGAAATTATTGTGGACCAGCAAACATCTGTATACTTTGTTGGAACTAAAAGTAGAGTTTGAAACAAAGCAATGTTTCGTTTGTCTCAAACATAATTATAAATAAACAGTGTCTAAAATTCTAGTACCTTTTGAAATGGTTCATGAGTATCGAAGAACAGCTTAGGAATTGATTTTTCCAGCATTCTGGAATACATTTGGCCTTATTATTTGATTGTGTTATATTTGGGCTACATGACATGATATCCTTAAGCTGATGCTATCATAGCTTAATATGACATGGAATAGAGAGAGAATAATACATCAACATGTGAGATATGCTATCCTTTATATTCTTGATTTTAGCTGTAATCGATAATCACAATATCTATTTTTTACTGTTAATTGCTCAGTTTATTGATTGAATAATCCAAAAAAGATACTAATTAGACATACGAAGAAAATTGGAAGTCCTTGATCAAATTGATGGCCTTGCTAAGATTCAGTTGAGAGCTATCATACTTGAGACTCAAAAAGGACAAAAGTATGTTATTGTTGTGAAGCAGCTGCTTTTATTTGATAGATCATTCCGCTGTAAATTCTTTTATTATCTATTTCCAGTTATCAACTGCTTCTGACAATCAACAAACTTGGTTCTTCATCTTGGCCATAGCATATCATGTTTGCAATTGTTTCTTCATCTATTTATTTGGAAGCAGGTGTGGCAGTGTACTTCTGCGAAGGAATCTTCATGGATTGTATTATCTTTGTTTGTGGAAACTGGGCTGTTATTCATGGAAATAAGCTTGCTGGCGTTTCTGCTTCAAGGAAATCATGCAGGTGGATTGGATGTTTTGACACGTACATTTGTAGTGTCTGGAGTAATTGTTGCAGCTGATACACTACTAAAGGTAATAAAATTCTAAATGTATTCCTATTATTCAGTAAGTTGCCTTTATAGTGCTCTTTTTTTCAATCCCTTGCCATAAGAATTTTTTGGTAAAAATATTCTGCTAGAATATAATTTGACAAAGTTATTATTTCTACTTTTTGGATTACAGTATTTGTCTGGAAACTGATGGATCTTTGTGCTAATCACCAGATTGATAACACCAAATTTAGAGTAGAAAAATTAAATCCATTACTGTGTATGTACGATCTGTGAGGCTTCAAGACTTTTAGTATTATTGAGAATATACAAACTATCTTATCTATATTAGGACAATGAATACATGACCACATTTAACTAACCATACTTTGCTCAAGGATGTCCAATTCAAGTATCTATCAGGATCTTAAAAATGGGGTTAATGTTGTCTCATGAGCAAAACAACCTTAATACCAGGAGAAATAGATAAAAATGTAAAGAGAATGATAGAACCTATAGAAAAATAGTGATGAGACAAGATGGGAAAGGGTGGGAAGCATGTGTGCCAGGATTGGTGGACATGATGAAAAATGGAATATGAAAGGCATGAAATTTCTGATGATGCTAATCTTTAACATCATATAATATGTCAAATGATAAGTAACATTTGTCTTGTGAGAATTAATATATTTTTACCGCTTACTTGCCCAAAAGACGAGGTTATTCATTTTAATTAATCATAGTCTGGCAATGGGTGATCAGCCTACTCTATAAGATCTAGTTGATGCCTTGGCCGGCTTCAGACATCTGATAGTTCAACCAATTGGTGCCTTGGAGCAGATTTCTACTATTCAGTCAAATCCATTGTCTTATTCCTGGGGACTCGGCCTGCATAGTTTGAGATGGGTACATCTCAGAATTGTATAATAATGTCATCTACATATTTCCCTATTGGTTCTGCAGGGTACAGTGTGTGGTTCTTTGACTATCTAAGTGCAAGTGGTTGCAGTAATGTTATATGTTGGCATTTTTATGATGTGTATATATCGTGTGCATTTATAGAACTTCAAAAACAATTTTATTCCAACAAATGCTTGTGAAACATTTGTTGTAATCATCTGGGATATGCCATATAAATTGTCCTTAGATTGAACCAGAAGGACCATTTATATTCCCATTCACTGACTACTTCAATTCATGTTAGTCTCTAGCATTAGCTAAGACTGAAGATGGTATTGATTTTGATCTACTTCATAATGTGTGGAGGATCATGTTGATTTGGAAGAAGCACATCTTCTCTATGTTTGGTTCTTGCACTAATAAACAAGAGAATATTATTGAATGAACTCCACTAGTAGTTTACTTAGTTATCCATAGGCCATCATTGTGGTCCTCACATCACCAAATAAAATAAAATGAGGAATATCTGACTGGTCTTCCCTCTGCAGACGATCTACATATATGGATTCAGGGTTCCTCTATTTGCAGACAGCAACGACAAAGAAAATCATGCAAGATGGAGTTTGTGGATTGTCCATAAGCTGTTGCTTACTGCAG
The DNA here is from genome assembly GCA_037834155.1 of Curcuma caesia. Classification (NCBI taxonomy): domain Eukaryota; kingdom Viridiplantae; phylum Streptophyta; class Magnoliopsida; order Zingiberales; family Zingiberaceae; genus Curcuma; species Curcuma caesia. The sequence goes on from JBBMKF010354469.1 coordinate 9,972, forward strand.
TCTATGGCTTCATCTTCTTCATGCATCAGTCAAAGTGGAGAGAAAGATTACCTGGTAATCCTAATTTCCTTCTGGGGTTCTACTAAACACAGCGTTTCTTCTTCACTGTCAGTTATTAATTATTGTACACATTGGCAGCAAGACCATCATTCTACAAGTATGTTTGTGCTATGCTGTTGCTGAATACAATGTCCCTGTTTGGCTGCCTGTTTGCTGCAAATGGATCTGGATTTGGAATATGGTATTGACTATTTCCAATTCAAGACCTTGTCTATTATAATATGTGATGCCAAATGACAATTGTGTGTCTTGTAGGTTGTTCAATCTAACAACTGTATGCTACCACTCCCTTTATCTTCCCCTTTTATATGTCGTCTTCCTGGCAGATTTTTTCCAGGTTTTTACTTTCACATTACCGTCTATGTCCTTGACCTGAGCTAGTTGCTTCGACAAAATACTTAATATATATCCATTTTTTTCTTTACAGGAAGAAGATATGCGTTTGGAGAATGTGTACTACTCTGAGATGAAGGACGCTGGTTTCTTTGACGACGATTGGGATTAATACATCAGGCATAGGTTCCGAGCCCACTCAGTGTAGTTTTGTAAATTCACTGGATAACACAATACAAAACTCAAAACTTCATGAATTTCAAGCATTTGTATGACACATTTGATATTCCAATATAATATTTGCAAATCTGTTTGCCTTTTCTTAATTCTCTTGTTTTCTTTTCTGCTTCAGCCCAGGTAGTAGGTAGAGAGTATCTGGGAAGGTTCTCTTAGTTTTCAGTACCTTTTGTGATTTTAATAGTAAAGCGAACGAGGCAAAGTGGGGACTGCTGGTGTGTCGAGGAGATGCCGAGCTGCATCGCAAGGCCCAAGGCTAGAGATCAGAATTGCCATGGCAAAGAGGCCAAAATGGGAAGCCATGAAGGAAAGGAAAGGTTAGTAGAGTAGATTCTGAGATGATCTAGATAAGAGCTAAGACTATGTTGGTGTTTATATAATGAGTTGTAGGATGATGGAGGTTGCAAGGTCAAAATGAGTTGTGTAAGTAATTGCATGTCATGCATGGTTTGGTAGGAAAGTGTGTAGATTTGGAGGGTTTGAAAAATGACATGTTTGAAGCAAGGGTTGGTCAACTTAGCTTAACATGGGAAGTCAACGGAAGCCATTGATGGATTACAAGTAGTTCAGAAGGTCACCTACACTGCAGGTCGTCTTCTTCATTAAAATTTGGACCAGATGGTGGACGGTGTAAAATTAAAGCTATTCACAAGTAAATTAGGAAAGTAGGCAATCAATATGTGACCTGTTTAGTAGCTAGCTAAATCCTAATCCGCATAAATTTTATAAATCGAATAAAAATTTGGATAATTAAAAATACAAGAATATAGATCTAGTTTTAATGATTAACATGATACAACATATTAAAATACATAAATAACGAAAAAGAATTTGATTGGAGAGTCAGTGTGCTTGTCCTACAGCGTCAACTGCTCGATCCCGATGGAAAAAAATAAAGCAGAAATAAAAGGGTAGTCTTCAAGGAAATTAAGATGATGGTGCTGTAAAATTTTTATCAATGGAAAATGAAAGTAAGGTGTCAGTTAAAACTCTAAATCCAACTAAATCTTATATATAGAAATCTGATTCGTTATCCGTCCATAGATAATAATGGATCGACCTAATGAATTTTATATATTTAATTCATGTCCGATAATTTAAAATTTGATAAATCGGTCATTTAAATAGGTTGAATATTCATATTCGTATATACAAATTATAATTAAACCACTTTAAAAGATTAAATCCAACAAGCCAGCCTTCAACGCGCTGAGTTGGATCCAGGTTCGTAAACCATGTCGGATCGGTAGAAATGGCATTTTATCTTTACAAAGGCATATATAGTTAATGAGATAGAATGGATCAATCCATATCATTCAAAAATGTAATAATTATTTCAGCGAGTTGAAGATGCCAAGATACTTGATTTTTTAGTCATGAAATACTTCATCTTTATCAAATATTAGTATTATTTTGATCATGTTTGACATTTTGTAGTGGAGGACCTTGTTTGGATGGAAACAAATGCTATCGAAGAATTTTGTCAACTGGTTGTGTCCATACAAGCTCAGGCTCAGGCTCAAGCTCAAGAGGTTACTCTTATCAATTGCGTTCCTCAACCAAGCAAAAACAATTTCTCGATCAATTCCATTCCTCAACCAAATATAATATAGAGAAAAATATGATTGGATACACTACAGTCCATTATGATGAGCAAGATAAGAAGACGACATCATAATTAAACTATATACACGACATCAACACCGTCAATCAACTCTTCGCCAACTCGAACTGACTTCTGAATGTAGAATAGCTTTTAAGATTTTAGTACTAAAGTAAATGAACATGTAAACTGAAATAATAAGTGATTCAAGTATTATTATTATTACATAACACAGACTAGTACACAAAGTTATGCCAATTATACACTAACAAATCCACGCACCATCATAATCATGGCTAGCTAGAATCATACACACATATATAATAATCTAGACACGCTGACGCTGTTACGTTATAAACTGCATGCATACATGTGTCGATCGATATGGATCATGGAGAAGCTGCAGGAGGTGGAGTGCTGAGGAAAGGAATGGAAGGGATGGTCGGAACCGAAGGAATGGGAGGCAGTGAAACGTTGGGCACGGCTGGAATCATGGGAGGCAACGGTGGCACTCCTGCCACCGGTACCGGCATTGTCGGAACGGTGGGCATCGGGTTATTCGGCATCAATGGTGCTGAGACTTGCGGAACGGTTGGCACCGTCGGCATCGGTGGCGCTGCCGGCAGTACTGTTGGCATTGGCAGGGTTGGGACTGCCAACCCGGCCGGGGGTGCAGCAGCAGCCGGCGCTGTGTCAAGGAGACGCCGAGCTGCGTGGCAAGGCCCGAAGGAGGCAATCAGGATCACTGCCATGGTAAAGAGACCGAAAAAGGAAGCCATGGAATGGAATTAGGCAGGTGGAGTTGATGCAGTGAGGATGAAGCAAGGTGATGGTGTCTATATATAGATCGATCGCTGCGAGAGGGTAGATGAAATTGGTTGGCTTCCAAAATGAGTAGTGTGGTTATGTGTCATGGTTTGGTAGGAACAAGTGTAGATTTATGGGGTTTGAAAAAATTAAACTCAAATGTTCGATGGGGAAGAAAATGAAATTTCCTTCTTTATCAAATATTTTTGTCGTTTTTAACTTTTAGGCTTTGTTTACTCCGATCGATTGAGAAAGGGAAGGAATACCCCCCTGAAAAAAAAATCTTTATAAGTGAAGGAACTGAAGAGAAAAAGAACGGTGGATGAAAGAATCCCTACTCGAGGGTAAAAGATGAATTCGTCAATTCGATGGCTCGTTCTTCAGAGTGGCTTTCATTTTCTAGAAAAAAAAAAGGGAGGTAAATTTGTTGGAAATCTAAACCAAACATGCATTCTTGGAAGTCTAAATCAAATTGACTTGTTGGAATTTAAAACCAAATTGCTTAAGTTGTAGGGGCTAATTAAGTTGTCTTGATTGTAAGTACATGTATTTGATTTAATGTAGGAAGAACCAAAATGTCTTTGGACTTCCTTTCTCATGGCTATATAAACCAAGTTGTAGCAAGGATAAAATGCATTGTGAGAAAAAAAGCTCTTCTTCAAAATTGTTACACTCCTCTTTTCCCATATACTACATCTCCTCTCCCTTCAAAATTATGGAGAATTTTATCTTTAGTAATAATAGCGCTAGCTTACCAGGGGAGTGAGGCAATCAACGAGGCTTCTACACTCGTCGAGAATCGACCCCTGACCTAAAATGGCAACGTCCAAACCATATGCGTAGTTTAATAAAATGAAGTTAAAAGCGTTGAAATTGATAAATAAAACCTAAATGGGTGTTCATTGTCATCGCCTTGATGTCGTCGGACAATCTGAAAAGGAAGAACAAAAACAACGGCTTCATCTTCTATAGGAGTTAGAGTAGTTGTAGTACATATTCATCTTCCGGATGGGTTGAAAGGATAATCGTACGCCATAATAATCCTATGGAGATTACAACTTATATATATAGCTTCCTAATTCAATTTCGTTATCAACCCATCAATAATAACAAAAAAGTAAAGTGGATTGACGGATTTCTATACATATAAAATCCACATCTATATTAAATCAACCGATAATTAAACTAATAATATAATTGGAACATTTTATTGGGCTAATTTTTTTTTTGACAAATTCGTGTGTTATGATCTTAACATGTAAGTCCATCTAACGGAGAAATAAAATCCAACATAAAGTGGACTAACAATTACTACCAAATGATCTTGTTAATTGGTAATGTCGATGGGTGAGAACTAACTAGGATGGCTTTGTCTCCTACATCATGACCAAAGTAAGCTCTAGCTGCTTGAACGAACTGTGAAACCGAAGGTGGCTGATGTGTGATGCGGTCATTGATGGGAAAGTCTTGAAAAATCATTCCGGTTGATTCTTGCAGAACAAAAATTTTCCCGGAAACGATTTCAAGTTGCCCTCATAGTCGATCAAACGAAGTTTGATCGACGCATTTAGATCATTGGGCTCTTGTGTTTGGTTTACAGGATCCAAGATAAAAAGGATAATTTAATTAACGCGGAAACATTAAATTATACCTTTTCTTCGGACTGTTGTGAAGGATGTGGATGACCCCTCGATCTTCTGCTGTATTCCTCTCCTCTTCTCGAACGTTGTGTGGGCAACGA
>JBBMKF010354688.1:0-14748 GCA_037834155.1 Curcuma caesia
AATACTCATGTAAATTTAAGTGAACCACCTTTCCGAAAGTATCTCAAAGGCTAAAAAGGGAGAAACATGAGAATTTTTTACTCTGTTTGGAAGGAGGTGAGGGAAGGGGAGTGAAAAATAAATAAGGAGAAGGAGAATTTTGATCATTGTTTGAGATGAAGTGGGTTAAGGAGAAGGAGAGAGAAGAGTAAGTTTCATCCTTGCATGCTCATGAATCGTTATAATTTTTTACATTTCGATTTGGGAGGTAAGAAAAAGGAAAGAGAATTTAAAAATATTTTATTTTAATTTTATTCATATTTTAAAATATTAATTTTTATATTAACTTATCTGTATCTCAATTTTGCATCGTTACTCCTCACACAAGGTGTGTCACCGTTCAATATCCAATCGCTTGCACTCTCACGAAGTCGGTGTTGGTCCTCATCACATATCTCTTCAAGGACAAGATTCAAAATGATAAAGATTCTTCTTCTTCTTTTCCAAGGACAAACTTATCCAAAGAGCATACGTTGTCTATTTTAGGATCTTCAATATTCTAGCTTCTACATGTAATAATGATAAAATTTTATAGTTTATCATCCGTCCTCTACCTGTGTTATCTTTTTTAAGAAGTAAGGATATTTTTATAATTTTATATATTTAATTTTCATTCCAACAAAGTAATTCATGTTACAACATTCTATTCTTTCTAAATAAGAGGAACATAAATACTTTATTTTCCTTCTCTTTACCTTCCATTAATGAACCTTCTCCCATCTCGCCCATATAAAACGTAAATTGGATCATTTTATGAATCAAGGAAATATTCTTGAGGTTAAATATGATTATTATTATTTTACTTTCTCTTCCCTTTTTGTTAATCCCTTTTTATTAATGAATCTTCTTTCACCTCACCCCCGAACAGAGTGTAAATTCGGTCATTTTATGAATCAAGAAAATATTTTTAAGGTTTATTATTATTATTATTATTATTATTATTATTATTATTATTATGTTAGTAGAAATTTTATAGTCTTTCCTTTTATGATATGAAAATATAAATATTATTAAGTGCTATTGTGCTAAAATGGTAGTTAAATTATTAATTAATTTAAATTTGTATCGATAATAATATCAACTGTGGTGTACAATTGTATATAAGATTGTACGATTTTATAATCCAATCTCGATTAATTTAATTTTGATCCCAAATCAATTCTATATAGGATCGTGATCCTATAAATTATGATCCTGAAGCAAGGCATATACAGATTGAATATGTCACCTTCTTATAAAGAAGAAATAACTGGCACGTGTTTAAATTGACAAAATAACTATTGGTCCACTTCAAAAGACGAACCAAGGGAAGGAAATTGAGACTATTTGTTGAAACAAGTTGCCGAAATTTAAAACCTCTTAATGAATTTGGCAAGATAGCAAAGTTGCATCGGTTAGTTAGTTTGCTTAAAAGACAGAGTTTAGCCGATTAATTGGAAATATTGAAGTACTTATTTTTCAAATATCATTATAATTTCAATTAAAGATGAAATCTGTCACTCTAGCGGTTTCATACAGTCAGTCTCATTAGCATCTAGAAGGAGATAAATCAGAAAGTTACAATTGATCATTATGAGAGAGGGTATTGTTGAAATTCGACCTTTCTCTATTTCAACAAATCTGTCCCGTAATAACCAATTCAATCATATCCGGAAACATCATTATAACAACTACATATAAGAAGAGCATATCAAACATTGAATGAGCATCATTCATACTATGTTAATATTGAAGAATGCCAATAAATAGATATAAAGAAGTAAAAGAAACTTGAGCAAAGAAAATATCTCTAACATGTATTATTTAATGAGTATGGATGACTCGTAATTAAGTGCTGATCTTTGACACTATTTCTATTTTGAAATCTTCTGGCATTCACAAAATAAAAACTCAGATATTTTATGTGCTTTCTTTCAAATAAGAAAAAAATAATTAGACTTGCTCAACTTCCATGGATATTTAGATATTTGAGCTAGAAAATTTACATTATTTAAGTTTCTGTGAAATATGGGTTAAAGAGATTTTTATGTAAAAAAATACTTGACCATATCAAGGAGGAAAAAAAGAGTCTATTTTAACATTCTCACCAAACAATAAGACGTTAATTAGAATCAAAGCTCCTTGTTTATTAAAAATTATTGTATGAAGAAAATAATTGAGCTTCAAATTTAAAGCTATCTTAATTTTATTAAACTGGTATATTGATAGTTATTTATAATCAAAATACCATATCATTATCAATACCACAAATACTAATAAGCATTTATATGATTGATTTATACTTCAACTAATAAATATTTGTTCCCTGAACGATAATGGATGTCCCTAAATTGGTGTAATTTAGCACAACAGTTGAATCCAAGACAGACAGAAACAATTGGATGAGGACTAACATCATCAATCTTGACTCCAAAGAGAAAACAGCCAGTTTTCTTGAAAAAACATAATTTAAAAATGCCGGTAGTTAAAAGTAAAACCAAGCTCTGAGTTCCAACTACATCTAGGAGGCCATGCCATTATCGCAACAACATATCTAAAAGATTCTGAATGGAGATTAAGGATGGGCATTGCCTTATTTGAAAGATGAAAAAACAATGTCTACCTCTTAAGTTTGAGCTAGAAAAAACAAATTGCAAAAGGAGATGAAGTAGATGTTGGGATGATATGATATTTCTGGACTGAACCTCTAACCTCAGCACGATTTTCATCAGCGGCCTGCAGTTTTCTTTGGCGGAGCTAGCTCTTCATCATCGGATTCGACATCGCCATGTTGCCAGATGTTCAGTCTTTCTTTTTTCGCTTTCTCTTGGAATTCTTCCAGATTGTCGAGAGCTGCCTTGCGTTCTCTAGTGTCCCATCTCTTCTTTCTTTCTAATCTCGCAAGCCCTTCCTGCATTCATTTAGTTGAAGGAATCAGAATCATACCACAGGCAAAAAGATCCATATAACTTTTTTAAAAAAAAAAGATAAGCTTGGACCTGAAGCATCGCAGCATTGATGCTGAATTCACCTTCAACATCAACGAGAGTCACCATCAATATAGTACCACTTCCTTGTCCTCTTGGTTTCCCCCCAGAAGTATCTCGTTCTTCAATCATAGCCCTGAACTCTTTTGAGTTGTTCATTGTACACTCACTCAAATACTCTGCAGCTTCTAGACCAAAATCATCCTCCAAATTAGGCACTTTTATGTACGCAAGGCTACAAAGCTGAGCTAAACCAGGAGCTGCCGATACCGAAGGGTCAAGAGGACGTAAGCGGCTATATGGAACAAATTCTTGGTTTCCATAATCAATATAGAAAACTTCAAATTTGTCATTTGGTGATTGCACAGCTCCTCCTCGTGGTCCATTTACAATCTAGAGATAGGCCAGATAAATAAAATATGATCAACATTTTTTGATATTATTGTTTAAAAAAATAAGACCAAGAAACAAAATCAGGAAATATGCAATTAAGATTAATTTCAGTTGACAGATTCAGACAGGACCCAGATGCACGTTTCTGTGAACAAAAAACTTAATATTGAAGTAGTAGTATGATAAACCATAGACATAAGCACACTTTCGTCCAGTATACTTAAGAACTACAGCAAATGGCAAGCACTTATAGCAAGAGATAGAGCGAGCAATCAAATAGAAAATGATATGTAAGTTTTGGAATTGATCCTTTGTCCTTTTTTTCAGGTTTATACTGACAGGTATAGGTCCATATATTACAAGGTATACAGGCACCTATAAACCAATCCTTTTGAATCAACCAACAACTCACCTATAAACCAATCCTTTTGAATCAACCAACAACTTATTAGATGTTGGATCTTTAGCAAATAACTTTAATACACAAACACAAGAGTAACTTAAACTAATTACAGAATTGCTGAAAGGAGAGCAGTTACTGCATTGTTGCTGCTCAGTGGTTTAGTGGGCCCAAGCATGGACCCAATCATGTCCTTCCTTTCATTGCCTTGTCCCACAAATATATCACGAGTTATTCCAATGACTAATCATCAAGATGCCTGATTCACCCATGGTATTTCACATAATATAAGCTTGACTTCAGCTATGACACTGAAATTTTCTAACATATTCATGTCACATTAGAGAATTAATGTATGAACTGAGACTTTGGGGACAGTATGATTTGACAGAAAGAGTTAATTGGCACAGTTTTGATTTTTTTAGCAAAACTTGGTACTTTTCTACCGAGTATAAGTTAAGAAAGATTGCTGAACATTTAGTATTGTTTTGAAGTTTTACACTGAAATTTTCTAGCATATTCATGTCACATTAGAGAATTAACGTGTGAACTGAGACTCTGGGGACAGTATGATTTGACAGAAAGAGTTAATTGGCACAGTTTTGATGATTTGTTTAGCAAAACTTACTTGGTACTTTTCTACTGAGTATAAGTTAAGAAGGATTGCTGAACATTTAGTATTGTTTTGAAGTTTTCCTATTTCTGAGATCACTCCATAACAATTTTCAACTATAAAGTCCAAATTCTGCGATTTGTAAATGTTATGTGATAAACCAGTTCTAGTAAAGTAGTAACAATGAAAAAATAGTCTTGAAAAAAAATTAAAATTAAGATACACTTCCACTAAAATAAATTCTCAGTCAGCAATGAACCAAGTCACTCACATAAATCATTAAAGATGGAATTAAATAAAAATTAAAATATACCATGGCTCTGTTCCAGGAATTATCGATGCTGAACTGAGCTAAGACAAGATCACCCTTTGCAGGATTAAAAGAGCCAAGCACTGGAGCCTCCTTAATGTTTAGAGCAGCAAGTTGGTGTTGAATGGCAGACACCTTCTGATCAGCAACAGTTTGGACATAAAATTTGCCACCTCCAAGAACTTCAGTAACTACCACCTAAAGTTATAGACAACTTGAGATGATCATGTTTAAGAAATTCAGTTACCAAGATTTAAAAGTTACTATCTTGTGGGAGCACCTTGAGCACTTCTTTCTGTTTTGCTTCAGCAGAGGAAACATTTGAAACTTCTTTTGTTTCATCATAGTTCTCCCAAATCTGCAAAGGGAAATAAAATTTATATGATCCATATCAGTTGTTCAAATAAAGAAAAGAACAATCAATCATATTACCTTCAGTTTCTGGTGCTTTGCAGACTCTTCAGCCTGAGCCAATAGGTGAGCATCTGGTATCTTGTCAGAACCAAATGAGCTTTGAAGTCGTGCTAATCCAGTTTCCAAAAGACTAACAGCCATATTGGTCCTAGACTCCCACAAGGATCCTAAGAATGTCCCAGTCCTATCGACAGTTTCAATCTCAATCTATCCAGCATAAAAAAGAAACATCTTGGTGTTATAAAAATGTTATCAATAAATTATAATAAATTAGTGAATATTACCTCAACATCCCGCTGCAATATTTTTCTTCTCATCAAAGCAATCGCATCATCTGAAAAAGGCTCCTCACGACCAGGACAGCGAACACCAGAAAATGAGAATGCAATTGTACATGTTTCCTTGGGAATCAATAACTTAAACCGATGACCACTGAGGACATACTCAACAACAGCAGTATGCCTCCTAGTCCTTTGCAGAAAAGGCAAGAAATCTCGTGACTTTTTAATAGATGCCTGTGCAGATGACATTTTTTTTTCACTACAGTTCCATGGCAAAACATACAGGAAAAATCAATTATAAATGATTCCACTACTGACCGTGGTTAAATCAGTTATGTGCATCACTGGAGGATCTTTTGCAGAATGAATCCCTTTCCTTGAATTAATTGCACGTGATTCAGCAGCCAGCAATGCATCATAATGATTTGACCTTTCTTCAAAATCTCGATGCCTGACTACAGTGGCAAAGCCTCGAGAGACGACCATCTCAGCAACATTCATTCCAGGTTGGTTAGTTGAGGCAGAAGAGTTATCATCAGCTCCACTCTTCACAAGGAAAACGGACCCAAAATCCATTACTCTAGAATCAGACGGATTAGGGACTGCCCCATTGGATCCATCAGCTGCACCAACCTTCCTAGAGTATTCCATCGACACATTTACCTGACAATAATTTAACTGTGAGAATAACACTAGCATAACTTCCATCATACATATCAAGCCAAGAACCATACTTGATTCCCAATAAGACGGGTGCGTAAGAATTCTTTAGCCTCACGGGCATATGGTGCCGGTTTCTCATCTCTTCTTGGATTCCCCATTTTAGGTGCTCTGATGCTTGAGAGATTGACTCGACGCTCAGCTAATGGGCTTCCAAATGGAGCAGCATCATCAGCAACAACTATGCAATCACCACTTACAACCTCTACAACCTAAAAATTAATAAAGCAATAACTTAGTTATCAAGGTTTCAAAAGCATGTGTAGGTGGTATGCAATTGGCCCACAACAGAAAGCACGTTGTGGTATCCAAAAATATATCTGGTCAAACATTAAAATATTAACAAATATTTATATTGATATCTAAAATATTATCATTTGTAAAATAAGTACCTAAGTTAACACTTACAAGTTTTAAGCTGCTGAGAAGGATAGTTTAGGGCTTTAACTTTCAGTTTAAATTAACTCAAAATGAACAAGATAAGGTTGTTTTAAGTTCACATGCAGACAGCATATGCCATACATGCCCATATGTGGTCACCTTGCAGCCCTCTTCGAAATATGCCTAGGCAGAACATATGCGGCCACAATGAAAGCTTTTTAAAACCAGGGTTCAAGTGCAGAAGTTATAGGGTGCAAAGGCATCAATTTCAAGGAAGCCAAGCCAGCTAAAGAACACATACTTTTCCAGTGAAATTTTGGTCATGAATGGCTTTTGAATTTGAAGCTGGAGGCACATAGTTTGTCCAGATTCTCAGGCGATCCTTCTTAGCTTGAAGTTCAGCAGCCTTCAACCTACGTTTGGCATCATCCTCCATCATGTTTGCACTCCATTCCACATATTTAGCAAAACCCTGTGGAGAAAAAAAACAATATTCTGTTACAGAAACCTGTCTCACGGAATGGAATATTCAATTTTACAAGTAAATTTATACTACTCCACATTCACTAAACTCATACAAGAAAATATTTACCTCATGTCAAAACCAACTTTTTTATTTTCCCCTTGGAAGAGCAAATAATAATCCCAGCAAAGCAGAAAGTCAAACAGATTGAACTCGCAGATAAGGAATAAGACTTCTCACACAGTAGAAGGCATCAATCTTGTTTAAGTAAAATATACATAGAAAAGGTGCAATTTAGGGAAGTAGAAAGGGGATATAAGTTCAGTTTTTTGTTGTGTTCTTAAATAGATCCATTTTTAAGTGTAAGATAAAACAAGTATCTGTACTAGGTATCACTTTTCTCTTTCAACCTGTTGTTGAGAAGGTACATTTTCCTGTTGAATTGCACTTTGGTGAAAAAGCTATATTTAAGATTGATCACCCAGATTATTTAAAATGGCTTCTAGAATTGTTCACGAGAACAGATTCATTAAACGGAACTTGTTATGATAAGTTTTTGCACCAGATTTAGTTCATGCAAAATAAAAATATATTTTCCCTGCAACTTTAATGCTGATTGATGCAAAGAAAACAATGTAATGTGGTGCAAACCTATATTAATTCATCTCGACATATATTACAGTAAAAAATCATTTATAACTCAACTATTTTATTAATATAATAGAAAATCTAAATGAAAGAATATTAAATAGGAGAACAAATTGAATTCATCTCAGCACACTTACATATGTTGAAGTGTATCAAATATCAATGAAGTATAGTGGAATAAATTTTAATTCAATTGACTATCTAATTATTGAAGAGCTCCCGCAACAGTAAAGTTGTTGTCGTGTGACCTCGTGGTCACAGGTTCGAGTTGCAAAATTGGCTTCCTATAATAGACCCAATGTAGTCCGACCCTTCTTGAGGACCTTGCATTGGCAGAACTTTGTAAATCGAACTACATTTTTTTACTATCTAGTTGTTGCATTTTTATTCTTAGAAGTAGATGAACTATGTGAAAGAAGACTACTAAGGAATAAACCTCATCTAAATGCATATCTACATATTTCAATTTGTGTTGACGCGTGTGAGTGGCGGCACAACATAATGCCAAAACCATATTGTTTTGATCGAGGACCAAAAGTATGACATCGAATGATATTTTTAACCTTGATCACGACTAGATAGGAAATATGATTCAAAAATAAAAAAAATCATCCATAAATAATAACTCTAGAAGAAAATCTAGCATGAATATGGATTTTCAAAAATCAGGTCATTTTCATCCATCAGACAGAGACTACAGAAGCAAAATTAACTTCAGATTGCTATCTTGTCTATATTAATATGCAGCAGTTCAGTGTTTGCTGTACAAATATAAAAAAGCATACATACATTCTGTACAAGCTCAAGTGCAAGGTCTTTTGCAGTGTCACCATCGGGATAATAAACTGAGCCAATTAGATTGCTGAATTTATCTACGCCTTCAAGAACAATTCTCACCTAAAGAAGTTTGGAGGTTAATATTAATTGAATGAACCAAATGTTGAAGTTAATAAACTGGAAATTACAAACAAACATACATCTCTGTTTAAGATGCGAGTTTCAGTAAAGTGTTTAGCCTCCCTCCCAAATGGATCAGGTGCAACTTCAGCAAGGGATGCAGAAGATGCAGCAAGCCTCTGTGCCGATGTTAGCGGCGGCCGAGTTTCACCAGCAATTTCTCCACTAGTATCATCCGCTGCAACTTCATTCTCAGGAATAGCATCACTAACAGGCCTTCTTCCCATCGAAGGAGACTGTTATTATGATTCATTATTTTGTCATTTCAAAGTGAAATAGTAAAATATATGTTCCTCTGCCATAATTTTCATTTTGAGATAACACATACCTGAATCCCCGCTACAAAAACTTGCACAAACTGGAATGTGGGGAGGAGGTAGACTCGAACAGTGCTGCCGTCACGAGCCTGCTCGACAATTCCCTGCATAGGTTTCCCCTTGTTTGCAGCGAGCAACCCCATTGCGTCTAAATTACTAGGATCACCAATAGCTGAAGGTGGCAAATTTCTCACAGCTAACTCTGAAGCACCAGGATCCTAGAAGATTTAGCCAAAAAAAATGCATGATTCTTCCAGCTTTATGTACAGTACGGTTCTAACCATCTATTTGTGCAATTGTCTAGCTCCAATGTAGCTAAGTTTGCAAAGACAATCAAAGCTTCCAGATTTGACCTTTAGCAGTTACCCAGCATGAGAGGCAATCATTCTTGAGGTCATCAAACAAACAAGTCAATAAGTAACTTCATGGTGAGTGAATTAGAGAAATTGGAGTGAGAAGACAAGGGTGTTAGGCACTGTTGATTAAAAGGAAAAAATAGAAGAAAAAAATGCATATGGTAAAGAAAGAAGATCACACAAGAGCCCACAAGATCTATGAAGCACATATTTTATTAACTAGCCTAGCTTTGAATTACAAAAGAGCTAGCCTATATTCAACCGAGAGTTCTCTATAGTTGCAAGATCATTGCTTAATATTAACATAAATAAAACATACAGCAATGCAAATTATGGAATCTTAACCAAGAGTAGGCAAACCTAAAAGAGTCCACTCATCATAGTTTGAGATATATCAAGCAGCCATTAACATCTACAACAAACACGTATAATAAAGAACTTCATCTTCTGTGGATTAGAGAAAAACCCATGTGGATGATCACATTGCACAGAAAAAGATTTTGAAAGCATCAGCAGCATAAAACAGAGGAAGAGTACTAACCTTGGTCCAGCGCCCGACACCCTGTTGTTTGGCTTGCTCTTCCAAATGTTGCAATTCCACTAGGTATGGGCTTGCTTCGCCTTTTTGTTGGCCTTGCTCTCTTACCTGGCAATAAAGAAATCTTAGCTCAAATATCAACATCCAAACATTTTTCTAAGCTATTGAGAAGTATACTACAACTAACAAGAGGCACTATTTATTCTTACTTTTGCCCATCCTTCAGAAACAACTGAGTATGCTACATTCTTATCTCCAAGAAAAACAGTACCAAATTCTCTTCCAATTGAAGGAACTATGTAGTCCACCCTGAATGTGACTTCCTAAAAAAATATCAAAACTGTGAGAAGGATGTTGCCTTGCCTAATGGTACATAAAATATCCACAAGTTAGATAAGGACCTTCCCAATACAAAGATTTCTCAAAAACTCTCTGCTCTCCCATGCAAATGGCTCATCAACACCACCTCGACGAGCCTAATCCATCATATAATAGTCACAATATAATGCATTAGGAAAAACTAAGGTACACATGACAATGAACAATTTCCAAGTGAAAAGTAGTTCATCCATTAAATACAAGAAGAAATAAAGCGTACTCATGCATGACCTATTACTATTAGGAGTAAACACCATTAAACTAATAATGAATTTCGAAGGCACATCTCTAGTCAAACTTTTTAACAAAAAAGAAAGAGAAAGAGTGCATTATTCTCACTCAAGACGTTGGGGGGAAAAACAAGAAACTCAGATTTACATAGTTCGCTGATAATTCCAAGCAATGTGACAGTCATGCAAGACTTAGTTACCAGTCTAGGAGCAATCAGGGAAGATAAAGTGATGGTTTTTTCAGGAGGTATTGCTGCTTTTGTATTTCCCATTATAACCAAGGAGTCTCCAGAGGGAACGGCCTTAACTTTCCCCCTCAACCATCCTGCTGTTGCAGGTGCAGATGCCATGCCAATAGCTGATGCCTAAAATTAGTATACAAAACGCCACATTAAGAAAAGTGAAGGTATGACCCAAAATAAGAATTGGAAAGTTTATTCGTAGACTATAAGTCCAGTCGAGTCTGCACTTATTTTATAATTACAAGGACCATCCAGTGGATCCATCAAAACTTGATCAATTGTAATGAAAAAGCGGACAAACAATATAGAAAACATAACAATCGTGTTGAAGTATATCTCTAATGGGTAACACTTAAAACAAGTGTGAAACTTGCATAAAGGTTCGGTCTTTCACAGATCTAGAGGACAGCAAAGACATCACAATTAATCGGATTGAAAATCATGTTAGATCTCCATGTTAAAAACGCAGAATCCGGATCAGAAAATGCAAGAATCCTCGTAGGACCACGATCATGACATAATCCCCGCAAAAGAAAAAAACTTTTCTCAATCAAACGAGAAAAGGCAATCTTTCCTCAGAGGGAAGCCCGATCTAATTCAAACGCAATGGACCTATGGAAGAAAGGCCTAACCTCAGCTGATCTCACAGACGAATAGCCTCCTACGGATCAGAAGCGCCTTAGCGAAGAGAAAGACGCTACTTGACGCTTGCGCCACCAAATTCGACGCAAGGGGAAGAACTCGTTCGTCGGAAGTACGCCGCAACCTAAGCTGACCGGGGTAGCACGAAATTTGATTTATATCACCTTCCTATCTGCGAAATTACACATTCACCCCTCACGAAATCAAGCTGAATAAAATTTGATCCGCATTCTCCCGATTATCCTAAAGCACGATTTTAAACCCTAAAGATATTTTAGCTACCGTACAACGCTAAAATATTTTTATACTTAATCTAAAATTTTAATTATGGATCGACACATTATTTATATTTTTTATTTATTTTGATAATTAATAAAAAAAATTATAATTTATTTAATTTATCTATCAAATAAATCTACGACATAACTTCTACTAGTCAAAAGTCAACTTTTAGAATATTTGCCTTTGAATTTTGATTATATTAATTGTTCTTCTTAGTCTTTTATCACTATATTACACTCCATGGGGAATTTTTTTATTTATTATAAATAGATCAATTTTAAATATTTTCAATTTTTAAAGATTATTTATTTATTTTTTTTCATAAATTTGTATAAAGTTTATTTTCTTCACAATATATTTATTTCTTTATTTATATTATTCTTTTTTATTTGTATTATTTAAGCTGTAGCAGTTTTGATAAACTGTGCATTTGACCAATTTGATTAAATTATATCAATTTTAACTAAAGTAACATAGTTTTTATCAATATTTAAGTAATTTTAATTTATTAAACTACTTTTAACTATCATTATTTAATAATTTTAGTATATCATGGCAGTTTTAATAAAACTGTAATAAGAACAATTATTCTTTAATAATAATAAATAAATAATATTTATTTATTTTTATATCTTTAGTAATCAGTGTTAACTACTACGATAATATTAGAAACAAAGGATTACCTTTTTATTTTTTTTATTAAAAAGAGATATGATCCTCTTTTAATAATTTTCATAATCTGAGCCGTCCATTTGATTTTTGCGTGTAATTCTTTTCCAACCAAATATACTCCTCCTTTATTGTCATTTTAACCATAAAAAATTATTTAAATGTTTTAAAAGTCATAAAAAATTAAATAAATCTTCTACCATAAATCTAATAATAATTTAATGATGTGAATGAGTTATATACGATTATTATTAGATTCATTGTATTCTCATAAATTTATTTAATATTTTTTACTTTGACTATGCAAGAGTATTAAATATTTTAGTCAAAAGACTTTCATTAAAATACTATAGGTGTTAGATTTTAACTATTATAAAATCATTAAAATATTTAAACTAAATTATTTTAATGAAGTTTTTTTCTGTAAAAGGTGGAATCCATCACTCCAGCAGTTCTACATGGTCGCCCTCATAATCATTGGTGAGAAAATAAATCAAAAAATTACAATTGATCATAACGAAGGAAGATATTATCTTGGTTTGCGAAGATTCAAACTTTATCTTCTTCTATAATTCTACTCCGTCGTAACTAATTCAACTATGCCTCAAAGATTTTAATAAAGTTTTTCAATAGCTAGAATAGTAGCATGAGATGTCTACCACAATCCTAAAACATCAAAATATTTTGATCAAAATTATTTTTACTTTTTAATTTTAAATAAAATATTTTAATAGCAAATTATAAAAATGAAATTATCATGGACTTTATTATTAAAATTTCAACCATCATAATCTTCTTCTTCAGTAATTTGGACTGATGTGAGAGAAGGGTAACAGTGGAACAAAGAAAGTCAGGAGGCGTCGGCGACCTCGCTCTCTTCCCGTGTAGAACCCGCAGCCTGCTCAGCAAAGCTAACCAAATTTGTTCCTTTTCAACCTAAACCTACTGATCCATTGCAGCTTTACAACAGATTTAATTTGTTCCTTTTCATACTGTTATGGGTTGGTATGATCTAGTTTATAAAAGTCAAGATTCGGTCCAAAAAAATGACACATCAGATAGAAAATATAATTTTAAAGCTTACTGGCTTAGTCCTATGTCTCGACTCGGCCACCTCAACTAAGTATTCCGCTCAACTCAAGCAGGGCCGTCTCAAGATTTCATGAGGCCCTAGGCTAAATTTTTTTTAAATCTTTAATATATATTTTTTTAAATATAAAATTTATTTTCATCTTTTTTTCATTCAGATTTGGGACCGACAACAACATATTTAAATTTTTATAAAAAATAAAATATTAATTCAAAAATAAATTTTTATATAAAATTTAGTTTTCTAACTATTAATTTAAAAATAGATTTTTATATAAAATTTAGTTTTCTAACTTTTTGAGATGTAAAATTATTAATTAAAATTTTATATTCAAATTTTGTTAATAAATTTTTTTGAATTGATAAAATTGTTAAATTATTTAATCTTTCTTGAACACGCATTATTGATCTGTTAGCTCTTGAGACAATGAAGATATAAAATAAGATGAAAGAAAAGAAAATTACTTGTATTGACATATAAATAGAATTTTATATTTTTATAATAATATAATAATTATAATTAATATAAAATTAATTAATTTTACCGTTGTTTTTAGAATGATACATCAAATATCAATTCGATCATGCATTAATTCTCATGCATGCAGCAACTTCTCAAACATGCAGGCCTGAGCAGTGCATCAAATGCACGAAGTGGCATCAAATTCTGATGCGTAGCCATGCAAGCGTGATATGGCCCTGCGGAAATTGAAGTACCACAGTCTCGCGAAACAAATGCGCTATTCTATTGATATAAAAAAATTCATTAAAATACATTTTTTTTAATAATAATGGGCCCCAATAAAATTGGGGCCCTAGGCATAGGCCTTGAGCCGACTCTGATACTTGGTCGACTAAAGTAATTAAAAATTAAAAATGAGGTCAAATTAGGATTAATAGGACCCTCATCATTTCTTCCCGGTCTCCGTCTTTTGCTTTGAACATAAGGCTCAAAATAATATGATGAAAAAGTTGTTACTTCCTCCATAATATATGCATTAACTATAGAGGCTTCAACATGAACCTTATTTTTTTATTTTTTTCTACAAATGATATAAGAATTTGATTGTAATAAAATAAATTATATTAGATATTAATATATATTAAATAATTTTATTTTTATGAATTAATAATGAAGTATATAAGAAATATGATTTTACCTTTCAAATGGATACATCCATCGAAAATAGACAGGATCTATAACTTTGGTCTCATATGACAAGTGAACTAAATGATGTTCCATCGAATCAAAAAATGAGGGTGAAAAGATTCTTTCTAAATTATAGAAAATTATTGAATTTCTCTCTCTAACATCTCTATGTGTGAGTGTCTCAAAATTGTTAAGCAAATATCACAAAGAAAAATGCTTAACTCCGTAATGACACTGTATATAAAATTTGATAAGAGTTCCTTAAAAGTG
>JBBMKF010354907.1:7864-32497 GCA_037834155.1 Curcuma caesia
ACTAGAGAGTCTGAAGTTTTTCTAGTTGAATCAGCTCAACAAGTAACTAAACCACAATTTCCTCACTGATTCAGCTGGATTGACATCCTACCCTTATTTTCTCAGCTTAACTGATTGAATCAGCTGCCATAATTTCATTGTAAAAACACTTTTACAACAGAAGAAATATGGTGAAACTGAGGCCATACTCGATCAGTTTCACCACTTATATGTGTTTCTTCTCTCCATACTGCCTTTAAAATCATGTCAACTATCACAGTAGCTCAGAATATGAGCTATACTGCTCTATATATGTATGTTTCTTCCTCACCCTCCCAGTTTAATTCAACCACAGAGTTTGAAGATGCTCCACTCGAAATTCTGCAAGACATTTCTCAGGAGGTGGAGAGATTTAATCAAAGAGACAATGACATGTCTGAATCCTGCAAGCTACAGCAGACGCTGTGTCAAAGAAGAAGGCGAAGAAGATAAAGTTCCTAAGGATGTACCCAAAGGCCATTTGGTGGTCTATGTCGGAGAGCAGTGCAGGCGGCGCTTCGTCATTGATCTTGCTTTCCTGCAACACCCTCTGTTCAGGGGGTTGCTCGAGCTTGCTCAGGAAGAGTTCGACTACCTAAGCCCTGGTGGCAAGCTCTGCATCCCATGTGACGAGGCCATTTTTCTTGGCATTCTACAGCATGTTAGATCATGACAACGCATGAGGGTATGCACGCTGTGCTGCCTGTAAGCTAAAGCATGTTCTCGAAAATTTTCTCTCTCTATTTTCATGTGGTTACTATTGTATAAAGTTCTGTTTATCACAATGAATAAGCAACAACTCCTTTCATTAACCGTGTCATTTATACACACACAAGACATATCTCTTCTTCACTCTGGAACAAAACAAGTGTGCCATTTTAGCTCTACAATTTTTCTGGTCCACAGCCGTCGAACAAAGATTTTTAATTTGTAAACTGCATTACGTGTATATATACAGAAGATCCAACAACAAGGCAAGACAAAAAAAATGCTTTCAACCTAAAAATGAGAAAGTCTGATACCACCAAACACGTAAATGTCCTGAACCTGTTATTGAAAAATTCGGAACAGGAGATGAACAATGATATCAACTGCAAAGTAAAAGAACTCACCTAAGTTGAAGAGAAAGCATAGGTGAAGAATCTGAAGCAAGTTAATAACTTTCACTGCATTGACTCTGCCTGCCTGCAAACTCGTGCCAGAACCAATAGATGAATCGAGGTTCAAACAGCAAGGCTCGCGATCAAACTGTTAAGGAGTACTTCAGAAGGCACTCATGGCAGCTCCTTGGTCTTGATTTAGCTAGAGAAGCTTATGTCATGGCCTTTCTCCAACGTATGGCATGATGAGGCACATCCTTGCAGAGACATGGCATGAGAGCTGCAGATATCCTCTCACTTAACCTCAGGCCTTTCTCGTTCGTATCTCAGGCCGTTCTCCACCCGACCAGATGAGGCATAGCATAACCTTTTGATCCTAAAGTTGAAGGATATCGAATTGGTCTGACATTTCGCCAAACACCTTCTCTGCGACGTTCATCTTCTCAGCTCGTGCCAAATCATTGAGAATGCTGTTGTGACTAGCGATATTCGAGCGATTCGCCTCGGCTCATGCCATCATAGAATCATTAGGCCGTCTCCATCTTGTCGGAGAGGCAAAGTCTCAAAGGAGGGTATTGTAGGTGAAGAGCGCCGTAAGGACTCCCTCCTCAAGCATGGCATTGGAGAACCGCTTGGCCATGGCGACACGACAAGATCGCGTTATGACAACCTCGGGGAATGAACGACGAGGAGCACGACTTCGTTCGTCGTTCATCAGCAGGAGGCAGCGGGCGTGGTTGGCGGAATCTGGCTTTCTCCACCCAGAGAATGAATCGGAGAGGGAGACCAGGGCGGCGGACGCCTCCGATGATGATGGGCCGGTGCTCCCTCGCGCCGCCACCCCGCGCCATGGCAACAAAAGTCTGCACTCGATCCATCGGGCCACACACAATGGGCTTTCGGCCCACAAATGACCCAACTTGATACTACGTAATCCTCCTCTCCGATTGAACCGCCCGGCTCGACCAAATTTTGAAACATTAACTAACCAAGGTCGAATCGAATCGATCGGACCGGTTTTCTGGAAAAACCAAACGAGATGGTCAAGTCAACGGCACGCATCTAGAAGCTTCTTCTAGTTCGACATGTGCTTTGTTATTGGTTAATTTATAATTTTATGAGTCATGTGATTGGCCAAATCAAGTATTCCATGTCGAGGTAAAGATAGCGGATTTTCACCGCCACCCGTAGAGTACCCGGCATGATATCGATGATGTCCGGGACGTGTGGATACGGACACGTGTCGGTCAAACATTACCTGCTCCTCTCCCTATTATTTCCTATTTTTTTGTCTTCTTTTTCTTTATTCCTTTTATTTAATTTTTCTCGGTCTCCTTCCTCCTCTTCCACTTCCTCTTCCTATCGAGTAGAGAATCTCTGAGGCGCTTGTTGTAACGAACCAACAGATCCACGTCTCGTTCCTTCTCCGATCTCCTTCCCACGGTCGGTGGATCGGTTCCCTCGTCGCTCGCCCGAATCGGGATCGACCAGACCGTCGCCTGCGCAAGTATTCCCTTTTCGTATCATTTAATTGATCCATTTGTAGTTTTAATTGACTTGAAGTGTCGTTTATTGGATCTCATCTTTTTTGTGTGTTTTACGTTTCGAATTTTTGAAATTTTAAATAGATTTGATATTGCTGAGGCGAAAATTTTAATTTTGTGCATAAGATAATGTAACTGCAGTTAGGCTTTCCTTCGATTTTATGTTTTTTTTCTGCCAATAAGGTTTTTTTTTTAAAATAAACGGATCTGGTGTCATCTATGATGAACTTGAGTATTGAGTTGCGGATTTGATAAAATGAATCGAATCTGTTAAAGACTCGATGATTTTGTCGGCTTCTTTTAGTTGATCATCAGGAAGAATAACCATGATTTTCTTCTTTTTTTCTTTTTGTTCGTTCTATTGTTTTTTTCTTTAGTTGATCGCCTGCCAATAACGTACTAAAATTTTTTCATTGTTCTGGCAGATAGTTTATATAGGAAGTATTGAATAAGCGTTCCTGTAAGCCTAACTATTCTAGTCCTTTAAAGATCATGAAGAAAGCTTTTGATCAAACTGTTCGTGACCTGTAAGAATTTCTCTTTATATTATATAACTATTAAAATTGGCACTTCAAAATAATTTTCAGTTTCGTTAACTGTTGCTTTTTACATATCTTTTAGGAAAAGGGGAGTAAATAAGAACGTTCTGAAGGTTCCTAGTATAGAGCAGAAGGTTTGTTATGTGACATAAGTATTACATTTGAGTTCCTGTGGTCGACAATACTGCGAGCATACCATCGTAAATAGAGGATAATGATTTAATTAAAAGAGAGCGAAGTTCTTCAACTGTGAATCTGACATATACATGCCTGTTTTTATGTTTTTTTTTGTCTTTAGATTCTCGATGCAACCAGCAATGAGCCCTGGGGACCCCATGGATCACTTCTGGCAGATATTGCACAAGCATCAAGGAACTAGTATGTACTTTATCTACCCCCATCTACTGATGCAATTGATCTTCATGGAATCTAACATATCATCGGAATTTACAGTCATGAATACCAGATGATCATGAATGTAATATGGAAGAGGATCAATGATACTGGAAAAAACTGGCGCCATGTTTACAAGGTGTTTTAAGCAATTCTTTTTATATGATTGGAACTTGTGGAGTTCTTTCTTTCAATAATTTTTATTCTGTCCATGAAATGCACCATTTCACTTTGTTTTTTCATGTTGTTTCAATGAAATACTTTTTTAGTTAATATGCTTATTTTGATTGTGAGATTCAGGCATTGACTGTTTTGGAGTACCTAGTCGGACATGGATCTGAGCGAGTAATTGACGACACAAGGGAGCATGCTTACCAGCTATCGGTAGTGCAATATTCATAATCTTATTGTTCTTCAACAAAATGTACATAGCCTTGATGTTAGTGTTGTCGTTGTGCTTGTTTAACTGGAAATGATGCTTATCTTTCAGACTTTATCCGTCTTCCAGTACATTGATTCAAGTGGAAGAGATCAGGGAAATAATGTTAGAAGGAAATCCCAAGCCCTCATAGCTCTAATTAATGATAAAGAAAGGATACAGGAAGTTAGGCAAAAAGCAGCAGCTAACCGGGACAAGTAAGCTTACTGAATTCTAAAATAATTATGGTATGGTTCACTCTGCCTATTAACATCTTCTGTTCTCGTGTAGATTTCAAAGTACACATTCAAGTAGGCCTGGTTCATATCCAAGCCCAAGGCGTTATGGTGACCGTTACGATGACGATCATTATGATAGTCATTATGCTAATAGAGATGATGACCGGTATGGTAATTGGAAGGAGCGAGATTGGGGTTACAAAGATGATGATAGAAGTGGCAGGGTTAGCGATCCATATGGTCGAGAGGAAGATCGTTATGGCAGGTACTCTGATGAACGTTATGGCAGAGATGGTTATAGGGATGAGGAGCATAGAGGAGGTCAGGAAGGTGATTATGGTTCAAGAAATACAGGCTTCAGTAGAAACCGTTCCTTTGATGATGATGACCGCTCAATCAGGTTAGTTTTTTGCTCTTAGTACAGCTGTAGTATTGCTTCTCATAAGGCAGTAAATCATCTAAATTTTAGTTGCATTGTTATGTGTTAATGTGTTGATGCTAGTCTGCTGAGTAAATATTGTATTGTCCTCTTCCATTGAGTAAAATTTCTTCGACCATGTTCATTAAAGAATGTTTTAAAAATCATGTTTGTTTATGTTGTCTTTTATGCTGAAGTGTGGGTGGCAGAGTTGACAATCTTCCTCGGGACGAAAGGTGAGCAGTTTGAATTCTTTGGTATTGTAGAAGTTGTGAATCTTATGTCTGTGTTCCTTTCTTGACTAACAAATTTTGATAAAACACCAGAGAGCTGGACCGCAGACTTTCTGAGCAGAGTAATGGTGCACCACCAAGC
Organism: Curcuma caesia; assembly: GCA_037834155.1. Classification (NCBI taxonomy): domain Eukaryota; kingdom Viridiplantae; phylum Streptophyta; class Magnoliopsida; order Zingiberales; family Zingiberaceae; genus Curcuma; species Curcuma caesia. The sequence goes on from JBBMKF010354907.1 coordinate 12,909, forward strand.
TATGAAGAAGCCACAAGAGATGTCCACAACCATGTGCAAGAAGATAGGTACACCTTGAATACAATCATATCCTGTTATGGAAATTATTTTTTCTAACAACTCCGCTTGTAGAAATATCAGTGGAGTTAAAGCAGCTGTGCCAACAGCACCTTCTTCTTCTGTACCAAGCACAAACTCTCCTCCACAAACTCTGAAGCAAGGTTCACCACCTGTGCCAGCAGCTAGCTCCTCTGTCAAAATTGAAAACCATGGTTCAGGCAATGTTTCATCTGCTCTGTCTAAACCAACAAACAACAGTAATAGCAATGGTTTTGATGAGTTTGATCCACGAGGTTCGGCATCAGGTATTGAATTTTTTTGGTTATCCCCAGAGTTCAGGAATGCTGCCATTTCTAAATTTAAATGTGTGAAACATATATGAACCAGTGGTTGAAATTTGTGCACCCTACATATTGCCAACCACATACAAGAACTGAGCACTATTCTTGCAAATTTGTGGTATGTAATTCGATGATCAAGCACATTACATTTGATCTGATTTAACCCTTTAACCTAAGATTTTATCCTACTCTTTCAAAATTGTGGGTGGAAATATAGATTCACACTAAAGAGTACTGATTCAGAATTTTGGGGTATTAACTTAGTTAGTTCTTGGTGTATAACCTTGTCAAAACTAGTTTAAGTTGGTTGTCTGTTTCTGTTTTAGCTTAAGGTACATTACTATTTTCAATGCTACAAGAAAGTATGAAGTCTCATTTATCCATTGTTAACATGCATACATAAACAATATCATTGTTTTGTACAGTTAGTTTTCATTCTCATAATAATGCTTCTGTTCATATCTCTATCCTTTTTTTCATAAAATAATTATTGTACCTGTTTTTCTGGCCTTTCTATATCATCCGTATTTAACAAGAATATCACCTATTAAAAGATACATTGTTCATCCAAGGGAATGTGCAAATTGAGAAAAGAAAATGCAAATTGAGAAAAGAAAATGCTAGAAGTTCTAGTTAACAGCAAATTCTTTTGAGAGCTTAGACCAAACTGATTTTCTTCTTAGTATATTAATGCTTGAGGCATTATTCTCTCTTTCAAGTTGTGGATCTTCTAATAAGCAATGCCAATTACTTTGTTTCTTCTTCTAATCAGCTGCTCCACCTGCTGCTAGTAGTCCTGAGATGGACTTATATGGATCAGCATCAGATTCAATTTATTCGCTTGCTTTGGTACCCTTGACAACAATGAACACCGAACTTGAAACTGGTGTGCCAGAAAATTCAGATTTTGGAGCAGGTTTTGCTGCCAAATCATCAGTGCCTGCTGGATTTAGTCAGGTTTTTCTCATCATCTTGATACTCACACAAATTGCAGTTGAAAATGATCACAGAACTCCTAAAAATTCATATAACAAACCTGATGAGTAATTTCTAGACGTTTCCATCATATTATACTGTGAATTTCAACTCAGAAGGACTGTTGCTGTTGCAATGAATTTCAGAATCTTTTGCTTGTAAACTAATTGCGGCTTTGCTGCCTTGTTGTGTTTGTTTATATTTGCTATTCTCATATATATATTTGAATTGAGCATGATTCTTTCTTGTTTTGACTTCTTGTACAGTCTGGTGAAGATCCCTTCGGAGGTGCTCCTTTTAAAGCTACTCAAGAAAGCTTACCAAGTCAGCAACATAGTTTTGCTCCTGTCGCAACCTTTAATTCTTCAATTTCAACTGGAGGAGCTGAAATACTCGCATCTGCACCTTCCAAGTTAGAGACAACAAGAAGTTTTGACTTTGATGGATCATTTGGTGGCATTGCTTTTAATCCTATACCAAATGATCAGCACAATGATTTTGTAAGCGCTGCGAATTTGGCTTCCGATGCCCTTGCACCCCAGCCAAGAAATGATATGTCAAATATGTTTGGCCCCCAAACAGGAGGAACAACCTTTGTTCCTTATATTCAGGAAGCTCAACCTGTTGCACCAAGTCATATACAAGGCCACCGCTTGCCACAAGTTGGCGTTCCTTTTCCATCACAGGCAACTCCAGTTGTTGCTGGTATTGTTCGCCCTGCTGCTCCTGTAAATATGCAGACCAACCAGTCGAATCTTCTTTTACAACCTGGTTCGCATACACCCATTACTCCAGAAGTTTCGGCTACGACATCAGCATCTCCATCAAAGGACAAGTTTGTGAAATCAACAGTTTGGGCAGACACATTGAGTAAAGGCCTAGTCAATCTGAATATATCAGGACGTAAATACTCTATCTTTCAATCTATTTTTCAATTATTTATGCTTTTATTCTGCATATGCAATAAATACGCAATACATTCGATAAGGTACTCAAACTTATTAAATACTGGTCAATCAATAGTGCACCTGAGTTAAATCCTTTTTGCTCGGCATCTTAGAAACTTTCTTTGTTGGGTCTCATTTTTATCTTTCATAATTTTGCAGCGAAAATCAATCCTCATGCGGATATTGGCGTAGATTTTGCTTCTATAAACCGGAAAGATAAATGGAAAGAAGAAAAGAAGACTTCTTCTGCTCCACTATCTACCGCGACCATGGGCAAAGCTATGGGATCTGGTTCTGGCATTGGGCGAGCAGGTGCAAGTGTTCTCACAGCCCCATCGAACCACATGGTTGTCCCGGGCATGGGTTTCGGAATGGGAATGGGAATGGGAATGGGTAGTGGTGCTATGGGAAGGGGAACAGGATTCGGAATGGGAATGGCAGGCTATGGTCAGCCAATGGGGACGGCGAACATGGGAATGAATCAGGTACTGCCTCCGCAACCTGCTGCGCGAGCTCCTGGTGGAGGATTCAACCCCATGACGATGAGCAATTATGGTTCTCAGCAAGCATATGGAGGAGGATACAGGTAAAGAATAAGCCAATTCCTGAAAACTATAACAGGTCCAATTCTCGAGTGTGAGTATATATTTTGTATCGAGTCGACTCCCAAAGTGTATTTGGGCTATTTCAATCAAGGAGGTATAGAAGGATCTCGGTACTTCAAACGTTACGAAGGAACGATCTTGTTGTACATTGCTGGTGACTCGGGATCCGATTATTCTTGTGAATTTTGGGCTTGACATTTGTTTTAGCACTTGTGCTTATATAATAAAGTTTCATTGTTCTTTACACACGATCACTAAACTCACCCTAAATTTTAGTTTTCTTTCTTAAATCTTGCTTGGACTATGTTGTTAAAGAGTTATATATTTTTTAAAGAAAAATCTATAAAATTTTAGGGTATTCTATCCTCAATTGGAGCCTCTTCTTGCGTTTAATTTGTCCCGATAAATAAATAATGTATTGCGGCGGAAATTCGGAAATGAGTTAATTAAATTAAACCCGGTTCGACTTCAAAACTTGAGCCGCGATCAGCCGGTCCCGCGTCAAATACTGGAAAACGAAGGCGAGGCGAAGTCGCCGGCGAAGGGATGGGAAGGAGATCGAGATCCGCCGCTGCCATGGCTATCGGCGCTCTTCTCCTCCTTTCCCTACTTCACATAATCCAACTTGTCTCTGCTATGCCAGAGATTCGAGTTCTCAGCGCGGAGAAAAGGGTGAGATCTCTTCTCTCGACGAGGAGAAGAATTATAATCAATTGATTATCTCATCCTTATTTCTTTCCCCTTTTCCAGTATGTTGTAACTCGTTCTGTTTGTATTGGTCGGTGATTGCAGATCGACTTGACTTCGCCAATCGTAAGGGTTTTCTTCACATTGAAGGTACCTCACTTCAAAATACTTTGTTTCTTATTTGATGTAAATTTGAACTGGTTGTTTTCACCTCCTAATGTTCGGATGTCATCGTAATGCTAATTAACCGGGAGGAGGATAGCCTAAGTTATGTTTTTTTGTTAAGTTCGAGTTCGTTGGTGATGGCGCTCCATTGGATTGGTTCTGTTAACATTAATTCCTTTACAAGTTTTTATCTTTCGTAGTGTTCCTCGGGGAAAAATAATTTTTTTGGTCTTCATGAACTCCTGTAGGTGGAAAATTACGGCGCATCTGAAGTCTCAGAAATTCTTATTGCTTTCTCACCGTCTGAATTTGAACATTTGATGATTCTGAAAGCATCCACGGTAGAAGGGAAACGCAAGAAGAAGGCTTACATTCCTCATTCTGTGAGTCCTGTTTCATCTCCTAATGCTCCTGACGGTGCTCTGCTCTTTTCTATTACATTTCGCATTCCATTGAAGTCTGGTGAGACGAAAACAGTGGAAACGCTATATGTGCTGACACATTCTCTTGAGCCCCTTCCAACTGAGATTAGTCAATCAGAATCACAGTTTGTTTACTACCGTGATAGTGCAACTATTCTATCACAGTTTGTTGAGCAAACTGTATATATAAAAACCCCCAGCAGCAGGGTTGAATCATTTACGAAAGTAGAAACAACTACAAATTCCGGTTCTGAGATAAGATATGGACCTTACCGGGATCATCCACCATATTCACTCTCTCCAGTAATTGTACACTTTGAGAATAACAATCCATTTGCAGTTGTTGAAGAACTGTGCGTGAGATAGAAATTTCACACTGGGGAAACCTTCAGATTAGAGACCATTACAGATTGAAACATGCTGGTGCACGACATAAAGGAGTTTTTTCAAGGTTAGTTCAAGAGATTATAAGATTTGTCTTTCTTATGTATTTTGACTTTAGTTTTGCATGTGAAATTGTCTAAACTCCCTCTATGTATAAATCTTGTGATAGAGTGGTGAGTATTTTAAGATATAGCTCCAATTCCTCCCCATTTTTTTATTTATATATGATGTCCAACCTTTTGTTATATTTACACCTATCCATCATAATCCTCTGAGTTGGGTTCATAGCTATTATGTCAATCATGTTTTGGACTTTCTTCTTGTTTCTAAATATCACTAGTTGTTCTATTGCTAACAATAGTCACTACATTATAATCATGTCCTTTATCACATTGATGTGATTTCTAAATATCTATTTCTCTAAAGTCATGTGAATAATTGTATATTGATTCTATTATTTTTTTTCAAGACAATAAAAATTATTTGCAAAATTTTCTTTATTTTATTAATGTTCCTCCATTAGTAGTCTTATTAATAAATAACATATTTGTTGTTTTTACTGGTGTAGCACTAAATTAAATTTCAGAATTTTCGTTTCATCTCTTGTTCATCTTTTAATGTCAATTTTCTAAAGTTTCATAGTATGACTTATCAACTTAATCCTTATATAGGATATTAGGGGCTTTGCAACTTAAGATGTAAAAATTTTCTGTTAGTTTGTTACTTATATCTTTGAAGCATTTGTTCACCATTTGTACTGTTATTACTGTTTTATTGTGTCTCTAATTTCTGTCACAGCATGAATTAATTCATGCTCTAGTTGATTTTTCAAGCAGCGTGTATGACCTTTTGTTGTTTTTTGAGGACATGGGTGCTTTGGTTCTTTCTGGCTGATATATGATTCACTAAACATTCACGCAGGCTTGATTATCAGTTTAGGCAATCCTTCAGTGCTTCCTTCAAAAATCTGCTCGCACTGTTACCGCCTCGAGTTCACTCAAGCTACTACTGTGATGAGATGATATTGGGAGCATCTCATCATCTCATTTACAAATCAATTCTCAAAAGGTACTGATAATTCTTATGTATTCTTAGAACCTGATTAAATATCTCTTGCTCAATTTATACAATCCTGAATGCATACTCATGCATGATTTCAATTCCATGACACTTCTAGTTCACATGCTTCAAAGATGGAATGACATTTTTAAAATATAAATTAATCTGCTACTCAAGTGGTCTCAATGAGAAAAATCTCTTTTGAATCTGTAAAATCTTCAGATTGATATGTACATTGTAGAGAATCTAAATATTATTTGTTCCCATTGGAAATGGTATGTTTTGATTTTGAATCTAACTTGTTTTGCAATGGATTTTCAGTCGGAGCTAGAGATTGAACCCAGGTACCCATTATTTGAAGGATGGAAGACCACTTTCACTATCGGCTATGGGCTGCCAGTGCAAGATTTCTTGTTTGAATCACCTGATGGTCAGCATTACCTTAACTTCAGTTTTGGGTGCCCTCTGATTGAAACAGTGGTTGATGATCTAACAGTTAAAGTAAGTCCACTCTTTTGCTTTTCAAAGTTGAATTCTCAGTAGAACGAGTAAGACCATTGATACTATGATTTAAGTACACAACTCGAGTTACCTTATTATATTGATTATCCAGTCCATGTTATATGTATTATTTGCTTTTTGAGATTGTTTTTGTACTCATATTTGTGGTTCAAAAACTTTTATAATGGAACTATTCACAATGATCAATTTTGTTTGATTTTTGAGATCAACCACACCTAATATCCACAGGGAAATATTACAGATTCCTAAAGTTAATATGAAATTGTTTTTTCTTTCTACACCTTTTTACTGGTAATACTAGGCTTTTTGTGCACCATGGAAAATGAGGGAGAGCGTACGCTATGTGAGGCAGTACAGGATAGAGAAGAATATGGAAGAAGAGTACAGAGAAAAAAATGAATAAGAGAGGAGAATTATTAAATCCCGACAAAGCCCAAGTGTCTCTGCAATTATAGAATCTATTTTGTGTAGTTATCATTTGATTTGTCCCCTGGGCATTAAGTTGTTTAAGTTACATATTCATTAGTTTGAAATAGAACAAAAGTTTGTGTCTTAAATGCAATTGCAAGATTTTTTAGTCATAATAAAGGGAACTTTTTAAAAAGAAGATCCATGTAGATTCAGTACAAGTCGTCTGATGAAAAGATTGATGCCATTATTCGACATTGGTTCGTCAACCTACCTTCTCTTGCGACACTCCTGTATGCTAATCTAGTCTATAATGTTCATGCTTAAACTTGGAAAAGGAAAAGAAGCAAAATAATTGCTACTTCTAACAGGATATGCTGTCTTAACAATGCATACTGGTTAGATTACTGCACGAACTTTTTCGCATTTCTCCCATGATTTTTTTTTTCATTACTGCTATAATTTAGCACATTACTGCCTGATTAATTTTCTATACTCTGCCAGTGATCATAACTTACACTAATCCACAACAGAGGGACAACTTACACATACTCACATAAAACAAAACATGATTCTAGTGGTTCATGTGTCCATACTCTGTTATGCTGTAAACCTACCTGTTACTTTACGAGAGTCTTGGCGCAATGGTAAAGTTGCTGCCATGTGACTTTGAGATCACGGGCTCGAGTTACGGAAATAACCTCTTGTAAAATGCTAGATAAGACTGCATACAATGTAGTCCAACCTTTCCTCAGGACTCCGCATTTGCAGGAGCTTCGTGTACCAGACTGTCCTTTATAAAATTATTGGAATGAGACAACTCAAGATATTAACTAATTACAGCAACAGAAAAACATGAGTCTTAAATGTGAATACTTAAAATGTAACTTATAGATGCATCTTATCTTTTTTTTTTTACTTTCTAATTCAGAAACATCTTTCACATATATAATATATGCACACAAGGAAAATTGGTCTGTTGTAGTTGTATTTGGTATGGATACGGGTTATTTGATGTATGTTTGAGTAGCAAAATAAGTTGTCTCAGACTCAAGGTACTCGAATGGACTTCATGAGACCCATTATTTTGTGTTTTTTACTAATGTATCGAACTTTTTTACAAGAACAGTAGAAATGGTACATCTTACTAATCATCGAGCTTTTGCAATTGTGAAACCTTTAAAGAAGATGGCTTGCTTTTGTGAATTTTTCTTAAAGAAATTTGTTTTCTTATTCAGGTTATTCTTCCTGAGGGCTCAAGAAATCCTACTGCAGCATTTCCCTTTCCAGTGAATCAACATCTTGAGGTAAATGTTTATACTAAAAATATGAATAGCCTAGATAAGGTGGCATAGGATGGTGATTGTAGCCTCCCTTCCCCTCTCCCTTGTCAGTTGCAGCTCCACTTCCACATTCCTACTCTCCCATGATATCTCGAGTCGCATTCTGCAGCTTCCTCCACAGCTATCACAACTTGTATTGCCCGCCGCAAGATCTTGCATCACGACCCTCTGTGGATTCCTTCTCTGCTATGACATCGCATGTCACTTGTCAATGCTTCCTACTCTGTCGCGTCAATGGCCATATCTACGTCCATTACTCCAGACCTGGCCTTCTCTGCAGTGCCATTGTCGACCATCACAAACAGTTGCTGCGCCCATCATCCCTAACCACAAATTTGGCTGCCACAAACAAATTTTTCTGCCCTGCTTCTAGTGTTTCCATGGAAGTTATCCCATAAGCCACATAGATCATTCCTGAATCATGTGAGTCATCCAAATTTGGCATTAGGCAATGTATCAAACTTTGTGGGCATTTCTCAAATATTCTTCCTGTTGTTCTGAAGTTGGTATAGATCATCCTAGGCTAGGTGTGTCAATCTGATCTGATTTTGGTAATTTAGAAAATCTAGGTTCCAATCATCATCATTTATGCTCGATTCACTGGTGTATAGCTAGGGAAATTCCAGATTTCAGCCTCATTCAAATCCTTCATCATTTATATACTTTCTACTCTTGAATAATATTTTTCCACCTTTGTTCTTTATCATGTATAGATTATTTATATTTCTAGTCGAGGATGAACAACTTGTATAAGTATAGATGATTGTATGAAATCCTCATTTTGTATATCGCTTACGTTCATATCGATCTATCCATCAAGAGGCCATTGAAGACAATCTCATAAGACAAACTTCAAATTATTAGATCTAAGCTTGCCATTTATCAACTCTCCCACACTCATGGTACTTTGGCTGTGTCCTAAAATCCCCTCAGTTGATCATTTAGATGCTGCTGCTTATCTTAGTAACAATCTAATTTCTCTTTTTAGATATTTTCTTTACAGGAGTACGATCTTAAGATGTTGCAATGAATATGACTTATTCCTTAATTATGGTGAAATAAGTAGTCATTAAAGTTGGTAGCTAGATTTTGTTTTTCAGTCAGATTGTTGGTAGATCACTATCAATTAGGTTTTGGAGGAGTATTAGGTGAAATTCATTGTTTGTTCTCTTAAGTCTTAAACTAATAAGGTGTTTAGGTAAAGGCAACAAATCTTAGGTGGTAGGTCTTGTTTCATTTCGTGATAATGATAATGATATAAGATTTTTCAATTACAATGAAACATGCTAACCAAATTCTACACGTTTTAGGTTGAGTTGTATGGCTTCAAGTAAGAACATCTAAATATTAAAAATATTTTTTATGCATAATTTAATTAAATAATAATAATAATAAAAGGCAAATTACTTAAATCTAAAATTAGGGAGATTGGGATGGAGGGTATGACGTCAATGCTGCCGACGAATGTACTGGAGGAGGTCGCAGCCGTCGTCGGTGCCGGTGCCGGAGGAGGTCGCGGTGGCTGCGGGGATGGCCTTCATCCGCATCTCTACCACCTTCTTGTGGGAGTTGGAGTGGAGGGCGGGGACGAAGGTGGGACTAGCCGCCGGCCGGTACTCGGGGAAGAGCCGCCCGGTCTTGTAGCGGACGCCGCAGGCGTTGCAGAGCGTCTTTGGCCCCGTCGGCCCAGCGCGCCATTGCGGCGTCTTTTGTGTCCCGCAGTGCGTACACTTCCTCACGGCCGGCGGCGGCGGCGGTCTCGTTTCCTCCTCTGTCCCGGCCGCCGGGCTCTTCGTTGTGAATTTTATCTTCTTCTTCTGCGGAGCAGGGGAGGACTCGGACTCGCCGAAGCTCTCGTTTGCGGAATGCGAACGGGGAGGAGGGAGGCGGAAGGCGGCGGGGCGACGGCGGCGCGGGTTGCTGCGCGCGCGGGCGGGGAACGGCCGGCCGCCGGAGTGTGAAGCCGAGGTCGAAGAGTAAGACGAAGAAGAAGACGATTCCCCGCTGCAATTGGCGGCCGGTACGAGGACGGAGATCGGACTCGAGTCGCGGAAGAAAGCATCGATCTTGGCGGCGCCCGGGAGCTCAATGTCCGCCAGAAAGGAGTCGCACTCGTCGAGGAACGCCGGCGTCCAGTAATCCAATTGCTCATCAAACTACACAATCAAAACAAATATCAGTACCTCAAACCGAGCTCCGAAGGTAAGATTCAAGAACCGTACATGTTTTTGGTTACTGGAGGACTCGAGGGTCTCGTCTCCGGCGGCGGCAGCAGCGGAGGCGGACGTGGCCGGAGGAGGAGGAGGAGGAGGAGGAGTCAACGGAGGGAGAAGGAAGGCACCTGTTTCATTACAGGGCTTCTTCACCATTACCAACGCATTCTCCTCCTCCTCGTTGAGGAAATCAAGCAGGTCGTCGATCTGATCGAAGAGATCGCTCATCTCCTCCTGCGGATTCGTCGCCATGATGGCACTCGCCACGAGATCGATCCACCGATCTGTGTTTTTACTTGAAAATCTTAAACTTGGAGGAAGCAGCAAAAGCTGAGCAAAGCAGAGCAAAAACAGGGGAGGCAATTAATAGCTGCTCGCTGTGTCGGGGACGAAGAGGGAGGAAGGTCACTAGATTCGGCGCGGTGACGTGGAGCCCTCCCATTGGTTGTACGCGGATGCATTAAATTGCGGTGAAAATATTACACTACACCTCCACAATAATCCATTTTTTAAAACTACCCCCTTCAACTTTAAACTGCACTCTACGAGAGTTCTAAATTTGAAATTAGGAGGGGAAAATTTTAAGAATAAAAAAAATTCAGTGTACCCCCAAATTATCTCACCGTCAATTACGGCGCCATTCAAGAGCCGGGCCTAGTGGAATTTGGACCGGCCATTAGCCGCAGTTAAATAAATAATTAAGTTGATAATAATTAATAAATTATCATTAGTCGGAGAGCAGTCGTGGGCAGGGATTTTATTATAAACCAAATTAAATGAAATGGTAAGTAAAGATCACATTATTAGGATGGTGAGATTTTGCTCTCACTTTTGTTGACAATTATTATTATTATTAATTAAATAATGTTTAGTGATGGAATTTAGGTGTAATTATTTGGGGGATGGGTGAGCGTGTCATGTGCATTGCACATGGAGGATGACGTTTGCCATGTGATGAGGGAGGGTGGACAGGCCCCCACCAGTGCTACTGCCTCACATGACATAACAATACTAATGCATCAAGTTCCTCATTAATTCCTTTTGATTTATTATTATTTATTCCTTTAATTTCCTTTTTTTTAAAATATATATATATATATATTATAAAAAAAACATGGAGAGCTGTCTTGAATCATTTCTTCTAGATCCACCCACCGACCATGTTGTTGGCACATATAAAAAGAGTTAAATTTGGACCTACAATTTTTATTATATTTAAAAACTAAAATTCTATTTTTTGGAAAAAGGTAATGTTATAATTAAAAATTTTATTTTATATGTTATAATTACATTTTCCATATCAAAATTATAAAATATGTTTTTAGAGAAATAAAATAAAAGCCCCTACTTTTTATGAACTACAAAGAATCCAAGATCCAATCTGAACTTTAAAAAACCTTAATTTTATTTATTGAATTAAAGAGTGTCTCCTATGAAACCGTCGGTGACCGACATAGGAAGAATTTATAATAATAATAATAATAGAGGTGTTATTGTTAATATTTATACTTCTAACATAAATTATTGTAAAGTATGGGGATGGAAATGAAAAAAATGAATTTATGTTTCCTCTAAAATGCCTTTTCAGCATTCTAACAATTTGATGGCCGAAAGAGAATATTTTCATGAATTGGAAGGGGGGGGGATTGAGAATTTTTAAATAGCGAATGCGAATGTAAAATTTTCCATTACGAAGGGCTCGATCGACATGTGCTTGCTTTAATAAATGGAGTGGACCATGCCTTACTTCAACCTCACTAATCTCGCGATAAGAGGAGGAACAAGGTCTTGTACTATGTCCTTTTGTTTCATCTATCTACATGATGAGTGACGATGACTTACAAGACCATATATTTTTTACTATCGGCACGGGGAGATCACAAGTTACAAGTGTGTGATATCGAATAGCAAATATGATCCACACACATGGTGCAAGTGCGATGAAAATACTCAAACTCGTCCAAATATCTATATGTACTCACAAATACTTGACTTATCGATATCCAAATCTAACCCATCTCGATAAATAAGTACACGAACCGGACTCATTTAAGTTGAGTATCTATGGATGTAGGGTTATGATCGCATATCCTTTGATAATTTTTTAAATCCTAAAGGGGTTTCTTAAAAATATGTAAAATGTAGGAGTGAAATGAAATTTACCCTTTATTTAAATTTTATTTATTTATTTCTTCTTCTTTTTTCATTTTACTTTATTATTATTTATTTATTTTCTTGTCGGTCGCCGGCAACTCTCCCTCGCGTGCTCGGAATCGACCGGCCGATTAGGGGGTTTCTCTCACGATTTCCTCCTCCACCGTCGGAGTCGGTTCCTTTTCACCGAGATTGTGAGCTGAACTGCGTCGCCGAGGCTTCGAATCGCGCGTTTTACAGAAGGAGGTCGTGGCGGCGAATGACGTCGTGGCGGGATTCCCCTACCTGACGCCTTGCATATCGCTCGGATGCTGAAGATCTGGGACTTGGATTGACAGAGATGTTCGTGAGCCGGCTGGATGAAGGACTTGCAGGGCGTGCCGGGGCGTCATGGTCTCCACCAACGATTTCTCCTCCGTAACTGCCTTCTGGTAACTAGCCCTTCCATCGATTTCTGTCAAGCTTCTTAAATTGTTGGTGAAATTAGTCGCTCAACATTTTCTTTCCTTATCGAATGTTTTGATGAAAACTTGCAATCTCTCCCTCTTCCCTGCTTATATTGCACACCAATCATATTTTGCTCCCCTTCACAATTGCGTCGGCCATTGGCTATTTTGCTGAATGGAGTATATGATTGTCTGAAAAGGAATCTTAAAATGGAGTTCTAGTTGTTGATCCAAATAGTGATTACTCGAATAAACAGGAAAGTAGTCAAATCTCAAACTCAGGGAGGACAGTAGTCTGGTTGAGAGTGTAATTCTAGCTGAGAAGAGAACAGATCATACATACAAAGTGATCTCTTTTTTTTGGCCCCTAATCATTTACATTAAGTGTGTGTTGTAGATGTTGATAAGACGAGCTGTGTTTTCTGTTTTAATTGAATTCAACAACCTTCTCAATGAGCAGGGAAAACCTTTTCCATTGACCCAGGGTCCTTGTACACACATGAACACTAACCTTTCTCCTTCACTCATAATACAAGAATTTATTTCCTATTAAGTAAATTATGTTGATCAATGATTTGGTTTTCAGAAAAGGAACAGGAAAAAAATCCTTAATCATGTGGTCGCAGAGTACCAAATCTACTCTTCGATCGGTGGATCGACCCAGCGGCCGTGGTCCTTTATGAGCTGGATTAGAGCATCAGTTGCTTCCTCCATTGCGATGCCTCTCTTCAGCACAGCCTGATGCAAAAATAAGAAGAAAGAAACATGATATGAGTTTTAGTCAGTCCATTCATTCCTAAACAGCATGAACAACATTAAAATGGCCGAGAAGGAAAGTGAATCGAAAGGTAACAAGCTTTGCATGTTTCTTCCTCTTTTTCCTTAAATTTGTTTGAACTAGTTTAGTTGGATAGCTGTAATTTCACAAAGCAAAGCAGTTTGGATGCAGTGATAATGTGGAGAAGACAGGCATTACCTTCCCGACATAAAGATCGATCTTCCCTGGAGCACCACCAACATAACCAAAATCTGCATCAGCCATCTCTCCTGGTCCATTCACAATGCAACCCATGATCGCAATCTGCAAAGAGGTTGAGTGGAGTGTCAGTTCTGAAAATGTCTAATAGGACTGGTTGAACAAACAATGCCAGCAGTGGGAATGGAGTTTACCGAAACACCGGGAAGATGTGAAGTCTTTGTCCTGATCTCGGCGCTTATATCTTGAAGATCAAAGAGTGTCCGTCCGCAAGATGGGCAAGAGACGTACTCCTGGAATATATTGCAGGAATAGATGAGAAATTATGAAATATGGAAATAGACTTTTCACATTTCAATTCATAAGTAATAGAAGGTATGTGTCGATTGCTTACAGTCTTTGTGTTGCGCATTCTGCAGCCTTGAAGTAAGTTAAAGGATGTATTCCTTAGGAACTCAAACTCCTGCTCAGGAGCCTCAAGTAGGATACCATCTCCAAGCCCATCGACTAAAAGAGAACCAGCATTGCTCCCAGCCGTGATCACCAGATCATCTCTGTCAATTGCAGGACAACAATGTGAATGAACAGATATTTTCCACTTCCAACCTTTAAAGGTTTTATCAAGATTGCAATCTCACCTGTGGATCCCTTTAGGAAATTGGATATGGTGGATAACAGGGAAGTTGAGTGAATTTTCTTCTAGATACTCAAACAACCTGAAAGTAGTAAAGAAATTTGTATTCGTGCCAAAGGATGTTCTAATCGTCTTAACAATCAGTAGTTGCTATCATCGCTTACCTCCTTGCTGCATGAACTCGGCTGAGCTTTTCTTCGCTCAATGGAACATCGTGTAGTAACATTGTGATATTATCAACATTCTTGATGATGTTTAGCTCCTCATATGGTTCATCCCCGCGAACAGTTACAGCTAATCGAGTATCTAGAAAACAAGCACATCTTTGAATTAGTACAACATTGTAACAAAGAAGTGGACCTGGAGTTGAATGGTAAAACATGTCACCTCTTGGCAAAAGCTTGTGAGCACCAGTTGAAAGTTCGTCGAGGTTAACAAGGACAATTGCATTAGGAAGTGGTTTCTCCAGCTGCTCAGATAACGGAACTATGACGCCCATGCTTATATCAATCAACCTTTTGAGAGCCAACCTCTGATCAAAGACAACAAACATGAGTAAGTCCCACAAGATCCTAATCATTCATCATATTTACATTTAGTGTTGAAAAATATATAACTTAAATCTTCTAGTTCTAATGTCTAACAATTTTTTGGAAGACAACTTACAGCTTCAGCGTCGTCTAGAGGAGGAAGTTGTCTCAGAAGAATAGAGTCCACAGTTGCCAGGTCCTGAAAATCTCCAAAGGTTAAGGTAATTCTTTGGACCAGTTTCAAGCATAGCATTTGCAATTCAGAATCACAAACCTTGAAAGGCATTCCAACGACAAGCTTTGCTGCAAGAGACTTGTAAAGAAGTTCCGGAGTCTGACAAAAGAAATTAGCAGCGCGTGACGAATGGCAAAGTAGACGCAAATAGAACAGATGGGGTTGTGAGATGTTCATGATATTAAGAGATGGCAAAGATAAACCAAACTAAGCATTGAATCTGCATGATGCTAATATGTGATGTAAATGTGGAGTGATGAGTATTCAGCTCATGGTTAAAACTTCAAAGGATCAGGAAAAGTGGAGACTAATTCAATTCATCAAGTTGTGTTTGTCGAAACCACAAGAAATCACTCAGAATTGTCAGGGCCAAGTGTAGGCTGTATTCGGCAATGCCGACATAGCAATTCATTTTCTTAACATTACCAAGTGCAACACTACTGTAGAAGGTATCCGATTGGCTATCTACCTTGAGCATGTCCAAGGACACTGGTAAAAGAACAGAACCATCACGATGAAGAACTCCACGGTAATCCACTTCTTCACCCTATCAAAAGAAGTGGCAAATTTCAGAAACTTTTCTATGGATGTCGATGCAATGAACCAAAGACATAATACTAATAAAAGATTGATAACCTCTTTCTGCACTGGAAGTTGACCAGTTCTTCGCTGGAAGTCAAAATACCTTCTGTGTTTCTCCTCGAAAGGTGCCTAGACATTTTTGGGAGTCACAAAGTCAGTTTTGAGCACAAAAACCAGTAGACAATTGTGCTTAGTTTGAACGAGACATACAGTTCCTTTCTGAAGATTCGAAGCTTGCATTCCGAGGTTAGCCAACCGCTTACAAGGATCAATCTCTTTCTCCGGCGGTTCAGTCAGAGACACCCTGATTGTATCACCCAAACCATCCTGTTGAACAATGCAACAGATGTTAGAGCATATTAGTTTCACCGATCAAGTAGCAATTTGCTTCACAAAATATGCATACATTCTGGAAAAAAAGGACTTGGACAAGTACAAACCTGAAGAAGTGTACCGATACCAATTGCGGATTTCATCCTTCCATCTTCTCCCTCTCCAGCTTCAGTGACTCCCAAGTGGAGAGGATAATCCCAACCTTGAGCATACATCTCCGCAACAAGCAACCGATAGGCTTGAACCATGATAACTGGGTTACTCGCTTTCATTGAGAAGACGAAATTATGGAAGTCTAGCTTCCGGCATATCCTTGCAAATTCAAAGGCTGATTCAACCTATTGCAGAAACAGAAAGATTTTCAGCATAGATTTGTCTGGAGAACAATGTTCGATGTGTAGCTTACGAATAAGAATACCGACCATTCCTCTTGGAGAATCTCCATAGTAGCTCATGATACGATCAGAAAGACTTCCATGGTTTGTCCCAATTCGGATTGCTCGTCCGTATTGCTTGCATTTCTCGACCAATGGAGTGAAGACCTGACCAGCAAGAATATGTGGACTATAAAAGAAATATTTCACGGGATAGTACAATTCAGTAATCTCAGAAGGATTTTGACGAAAAATTCATAAGTTTCAACTTTGAATCGGATTCAAATGAGACAATAAGTGGCAATTTTCTGAACCTTTTCGATATGCTCAAGCTCTTTTTGATACTCATCATCAGTATACTCTAACTGCTCGAACTGGGCTCGCCTATCAGCTGCAAAGAAAGAGTTTCAGTATCGTTTCAAAGTTAACAGTAATTTTCTTCTTCAAAGTAAAACAACTGACCAAAATTTCCAGGTTGACTCGAATCTTGTCGAAACATTCAGCTACTCTCATCGCAATTGCAGGCGCGAAATGAATGTCCGCCACAAGAGGAATATTATAACTGGGTTCATCAGAAATGAGAATGAATATACTAACACGAGAAGGTTTTCTAAAGTTTCTACATTTGCCACACGATGCAGCCAAGTTAAGTATACAAGACCTACTTGTTTCGGACGAGTTTGTTCTTAATTTCAAAACAAGAATCCGATTCTTTCCTCCCTTGAACTGTTATTCGAACCAAGTCAGCTCCTCTATCTGCAATTCTCATAACCTGGCAAGAGAACATACTTTAGTTTCAGAAATACTGTACAAAGAATAGCATCTAGTCGAAAGGCTCAAGAGCAGGGATAGCAAAGTTGGCATGACATATAAACAGGTCAGGTCATATATGGGTTGCAAATGTTGATGGTTTTCGGATTAAACAGTTCGTAGGTCAATGAGGCTCGACCAGCCTGAGATGTTTATCGAAAAGGCTGAGAAAACAATAGTCATAACTCAACCACATTGACACAATTTGGCAAACCTCTTCGACGGTCTTGTCAACATCTTTGGTATCTGAAGTGGTCATCGTCTGAACTCGTATGGGATGCTCGCTGCCAAGGGCCACATTCCCTACCATCACGGTGCGAGTCTTTCTCCTCACAGTCTTGTGTATGGATTCACAATACTTCTGCCTGGGAACTAGATAGATAAAAAGAAAAGAAAAAACAAGTTAACTTTTGTTCCGACTAAGCATTGATAACGATCATCGAGCACTTTGCAATTCAATTCATAGATAGAACAGAAGGAATGAACCCACTGGAAAACAAAAAGAGAAGGAACAAATATCTATACACTAGAGGGAATGGGATCATATTTGTACCTAGGAGAGGACTTCCTTCTGAGGCAGGCTCCAGCTCCACAATGTCAGAAGAGCCAGATTTTGAAGAATTTTTTATCACAGAAACAATTCGTCTCCGAGGCTTCATTCTTCGTTGCTCAGGAGCAAAGCCAATCCTCGTGAAGTCTACGCTCTTCGCAAGGCCAAGGCTGCGAGTCACACCGGTCATCGATGAAGGAACTGTTCCAGTGGCCATGGTCCCTGACCACTTTTTCCCACTTCAAACCTGAGCTATAATCGAATTCATGAACAATGAGCTAACAAAATCTAAGCAAAGATTGAGCAATCTCTATAAATGTAAATGCTTTAGCAATCCAAAGAGCAAAACAAGTGCCGAAGAAGAAGGAAGCGCACCTCAGCAATTCCAAGGAAGAAGGAAGCAGTCCGAGTACGAGACCCTCGCCTTCCTGCTCATCGCTGCATGTTTATCACCCAAACGCCGTAGGGATTCTGGCGTGAGGATGTAGAATTGATTTACTTCTCCTCGCCTTGGCGTTGACCGAAGAGAAACCATGCAGGGTCAACCCGTCAGTCGACGTCGCCGTCGCAGCAGCAGCCTGGTTACGGGACTGCGTCTCCTGACTCAGCACGCGAAGTTTGACCCGCAGCAACAGTTGGATCTTCTGATCTGAGGAAGCGAAGTGGCGTAGCTCTTCCGGCGACCGAAATCAAGAAATTGAATCGTGACGTCGGCGGAGAGCGACGGCCGGGAGTTGGATATACCCCGATGTTTGTCTTCTCCGATCCCTCTGAGGTGGCTGGAGCATCGCTGGAGCTGCTCGAGACATGCGGCCGATGCTGGCGCTCAGTTCCACCGGCGCGGCCACCGGGACTCCGGCGACAGCGTAGAGCAGAGCAAGCGTTCGACGTAAGTACTGAATGAAGATCTCGATTACTCTTGCACCATCATCTTCTTCAATATCCATACTATAAAACTACCTACAATTGTTCCATACATATCCAATCTCTCATATTTGCCATGAACAATGCTTTGAGTTTGAAGAAAAAATAGAGAGAGAAAAATTCATTTATATTTATTTTCATGGTGGAGTCTTGAATCTACTCTTCAGCTGGTGGATCAACCCAGCGCCCATGGTCCTTTATGAGCTGAATTAGAGCATCAGTTGCATCCTCCATTGCAATACCTCTCTTCACCACATTCTGCAACACAAAAATCACAACATCTTGGAGATTTTAGTCCAAGAAATTGCTCGAATTTATCAATGTAGCTTAAGATAGTTCATGAAGTGGATTCGAGAGGTGATGATAAGATTTCAGGAAGCAGCTGAGAACTTCCTGCAGTGACTGCAAATTTTTTCAATGGAGGCAGTTCCTATATATTACCTTTCCAACATAAAGATCAATCTTCCCTGGTGCACCGCCGACGTAACCGAAATCTGCATCGGCCATCTCTCCTGGTCCATTCACTATGCAACCCATGATGGCAATCTACAAAGGAGTCGAGGAGAGTACAGCATTTGCCAAAGCATCTAATTGGACTGGTAGTGCAATTCCAGAAGCAGAAAGAGTAAGGAGTTTACCGAAACTCCGGGGAGGTGTGAAGTCTTTGACCTGATCTCAGCACTGACATCTTGGAGATCAAAGAGTGTCCTTCCACAAGATGGGCAGGACACATACTCCTGAAACATCGTTGGAACTAGTTTTCAAATCACAGTGCAAAGTAGTTGTTGATATGTATCGATTGCTTACAGTTTTCGTGTTGCGCATTCTGCAACCTTGAAGCAAGTTGAAGGATGTGCCCCTTAGGAACTCAAACTCCTGATCAGGAGCCTCAAGTAGTATACCATCTCCAAGCCCATCAACTAAAAGAGAA